>JAWPHD010002541.1:0-252265 GCA_037043455.1 Cyrtodaria siliqua
GTTTGGTCACGGGGCAAAGAATAGGGCCGCTGCAGATCCCTTTGGAGGGGTAGGCAGAGAGGTAGAATCCCCCTAAATTCATGTTCATTTTATCATTTTTTGTTCATGTTCATTAAAGGTCTTCCTCATGATCCCTGCATTGTTTCAGGTGCCATCTCGCTCACATCAAAAGAGCAGTGGCAGAAAAACAATAAACGTGGCTCCAGCGTAAATGGAGTTTCTACGATAGAACTCGCAGCAACTCTGCAGTTCAGCGTGAGAAGGTTCTAGGCCCATTTTCCATATTTTATCTCAATGCACATGGAGGATGAGCCTGGCATGTTCAAGCCTGTTAGGCGCCATATAACTTGTCATGTGTTGGTGCGCCTTAAAACCCAACACTTGTCTTACTGAGTTATTGCCCTTGATTATTGAAAAAGTCAAATTTCATACTGAGCACACAATAGCTTTAGGAACGGGTTTCAGTTTTCACCAAATTTAGTGTGAAGCTTTATACCAAACAAATATATTAAATACATATGCCTTACTGGATTATTGTCCTTAATTATTGAAAACAAAAATGGACACAATGATTTAAGTCAATTAGTTTCTATTTTCACCAAAACTGGTGTGTAGCTCAAACAGATCTCAGACAACTTCAAGAATGACAAAAACTAAGTGACTTACTGTCCTTGATTTACTGTCCTTGATTATTGAACAAAAAATAGACAAATCTCAGCGTGTGTACATAATAACGTAAGTAAATTGATCCCAATCTTCACCAAATTTGGTGTGTAGCTGTATATCAAGCAATATCAGACAATTCAACAATAACCAAACTGAGTGCCGTACTCAGATATTGCCTTGACTATCGAAAAAAAAGAGAGAATTTCAGACTGTTTCAATAATAACTAACAAATCGGATCTGCTTTTTACCACATTTTGGTTTGAATGATAATAGCAATACGATCTCGGTAGAGTTTTACAATGAGCACCCTTAACAAATGTCTTACTAAGTTACTGCCCTTGATTTTTGAAACTATGGCAATTACAGACAGAGTAAATAACAACTTCAGTAAAAGATTTCTGATTTTGTATTTTTTTTTTTTTTTAAATATATTTTTTTTAAATTAGCTAATTATATACATGTTGTAAGAAATTTGTTTCTAAGGTACTTCTTGATTGTCTTCCTAGGTAGAACCAGTACTAAGCAATGTAGATAACGTGTCTTGCTCAGGGACTCAGGGACACAACACATGTGTTTATGGCGGGAATCGAACGCAAGACTTTTGGATCATGGGTCCAGCGATCTACCACTAGACCACGGCGCTCCAGAAGGTTTGTTTCAGGTTGACTCGACGCCATTTCGGGGGTATTAATCACCGAATTCTAGTTGTGAATATGAACAACATGACAATGAAACATTGTATAACCCTCTTCTTACCACGAAGAGTGTTATTGAATTTCTGTAGGAGGAGTCAGTATAACGAGTATAATTTTCTGTAACTTATTTCGAAGCTGAACAATTTTGAACTATATCATTTATATATGTATGTGGAACGGACTACCATTGGCGCTTGTTAATATATTAACCATATTGTAACGTGTGTACTTGTGGGCATATTGGCCTTTTAGTTTAAACTTATTTATTTTACATCGATTGTGAAGAAAGCTCTATGAACTTATTTGAATCACTCTCGATGTCTTCCTGGGTAGAACCAGTACTTAGCAATGCAGATAAAGTGTCTTGCTCAGGGACACAACGCATATGGCAATGGCGGGAATCGAACCCACGACTTTTGGATGATGGGTCCAACGCTCTACCACTAGACCACAGCCTTTTGTATGGGCATATTGGCCTTTTGTATGAAATAAAGTGTCATATGAAAATATTGTTTCTCTCATTAATTCAATGCATTTAACCGAATTAAATACATGGGAGTCACATATATGTATATAAATATCACTCTCCGACTGGTCAGCCTTGACCACTTGAGGACAAACAAGACCATGGATATACAGGTATGTAGATCTATGACAAGACTAAACAAAACAAAAATGGTAAACAGATAAACAGCTCCTTCAAATAACTTTTAAAAAAAAAATCTAAACGCGTTGTTGCACTATTAGACCCACGTTATAGGGTGCTCCAAACAGACAAAAATATAACTGCACTTGACGTCAGTGAAAAGAAGGAATAAAAAAGGTGCAGCAACCTGAGACGATTGTACAAACTTAGTAAGGATAGGCTTAACCTCCATGACGAATAAAAACATCGACATCAATAGTTGCGTTATCTGATAACGGCATCGTCTTATAAGCCGGTATCTACGGTACCGCGGTTCCATATAAGAACCTTTTAGCATGGAACTTCAGTATTTCGTTTCGACTCAAGGAAGATGAGGCTACAACTGACCTTCCTTGCGGCTCTTGCCATACTGGCAAGGGCGAATGTTGCAGGTAGGGCACATTTACATATATGCATATGTGCACATGGATGTCTTTTGTTGTGAAGGATTTTAAGTTTATTTGTGCTAGAGTTAAATGATCTCGATTAGGTATACAATATAACAAATATATATATATTTCTTTAAATAATTTAAGGCGTTTTAAATGGCAGTCAAACAAACCGAATATGTGCACAATATAGATGTAAGGCACATGTCAAAGGGTCAGTGGACTTTTGAATGTAAAAGCGTATTGATCAGTCACGAACTGAAGGTGGTTTACTGAATGAATTACGTAAATATTTGGTATACATCTTTATTTCTTAACGTAATCTTAATCAAGTTCTCTTTGAAAATCAAATATGTAAACACACGATTCCATACATATATTTTATTTGAAACATGCTGCTTTATATAACACTTAAAACAATGTATAAAGTAATTTATATAAACAAATATTATTTAGAAATAGCGCCGTTATCATTAAGTATACGTTTTGTTTGTTTTGAATGTGTTTTGTGTGTAATTGCAATTAGTGTCCTGAAGAGAACATATTGAATTAGTTTAGGTCATCTGCGACGCTTGCTTGTTTTCAAGACAAACGTCTAGAACAGTTCTTCTAAAAAAAAGTTCGAAGTTTGCCGAGATTCTGGTATCTTTTCTGATTAGCTGATACAGTTGTACCTTCTATCGAACGAAGATATACATAAATGCAGAACGGCAATACATTTATAAATAAACAAAGAGGAAAGCTTCATCATTATATCGACTAAACTAAATGTGGCTGGTCAAAAATACATTCTTACATCTCAGAGTTACAACGGCCCGCAGGTCCAAAAGGAAAGCGAGAAAGATAAAATGGAAATTGGATTGTTTATTTTCTCTATATTTAAATATTTCAATGTATACAACCATTTTTCAAAGCAAAAAAAAATGCATTTGCGAAATCAGAGATCTAAGCCGAAGTAGTTTAGTACGTCTCTGGGCAAATATAGTGCTCTTTAAACACTTCAAGCTCTTAAGCAGAACAAGCCGCACATACCTATAGTTTGTTTGTTTGGTTCGTTTGTTTGTATGATGTTTTACGTCAGTTTCAACACATGTAAAGTTACATAATTATGAGGGTCGTTTTTTTGTGTTGGAGGCAGACCACTCACAGTTCCTGGGTAGAACCAGTACTCCAGTCATCCGTAAGAATCGACACTTCCTCACTTACAAGTCGAGCTCCCAGTGGGATTCGAACCAGCAGCGATATAAATAAACCTATCTGGACTAGTGAAATAGCCAATAAATCAGGAGGCACATGTACTCCGCTCTCTTGAAACTATTCATTGATATGATAATAATTCATTCAAACGATTGATAATTACTAGCAAGATGAGATTATATTAAAATTGTTTTTTGTTTTTGTTGTTGTTGTTTTTGCGAAATAAGAAATTGTTCACGAGGTATCGTCATGCCTTGTTTTTCACTTTTTTTTAAATAAATAATGGCGTAGTATGATATATATGTTTGAAGTCGGGCAATATGTTTCGAAATCTCCGCACTGTCTCACATGGAATAGAGATAACGTTTCCTAGGCTATAAACTCTGTGTTCCACGTCAGTCATAACAAAGTCAACTCGTTTTTAACCTTATGAACACGAATTATCAATTATTTTGTCACGCATTTGCTTTAAGATAACCTTAATTGGTAGAATTGGCACAGTGCCAAATGTCTGCAAGGCTTGTCAATCGAGATATGACCGTATATATGGCATGTTATCGACGTTCCGGGGATTCAGAATTGGTTATTCGTTTACACTTCTTGTAAAAAGACAAAATAAAATATAAATGAAACATACATTGAAAACACAATAACCTGAAGTATCCTTTATTCGTTTCGCTATTTAGATCTACACGTTAATAATAAACAGTACAACGGCATAAACGTCCGCCTAAAATAGAGAAGGGTGGTTGAGAGGGGCATTGGGTTGGTGGCTGGTAGTGATGGTGGGGTGGGGAGGTGTGGGTGACAACCGACCATTCTTTAGCTCCTTTTAGCAACTTTTTTTTTTTTTGGTTTAAAACATATTTTATTTCAAAGATAACGAACGCATTATACAAATGTTATATACAATACGTTTTGATAGACCTTATATTATGTTTACCTTATATATATTTACCTTGTACACGAAACATATTGAATTAAAAACAAAACATGTCTGGTAAAAAGGCCAACTATGAAATTTAGTTTGCTCGTCTGCACTTTTAATTACAGAGTTATTTCCCTTCGTCCTCAATATTTTGAAAGGGCTGCAGTATCAACAACCAATAATGAATTCATATTTTTCTTCTGGCAACGATTTGTCTATTTCTAATAGACTAATTTCTATATATTTTACATTGAATATATATTTATTTTAAAAACTAAAAACGATATTGTGGGAAATTCTGAAAATCGAAGAGATATAGATCGATCGTCCATTTCTATTTAAAGAGTTGTTTCCCCTTGTTCACTTTGTATTTCTCTGGGAAACTTAAATTGAGCAGTGTTTGTAAGTAACTCTTCTGGTTTGTTCATAACGTTTTGACTTGACTACACGTTTCAGAAGATGGTTTGTGATGTAATTGTAATTAAGATGTGATACTTAGCACTTGTTTGAAAAAAAGTCACTGGTAAAACGCGCAAATATTCGTACTTTCGCTAGTTCGTCCTGATATCTGTAAACATGTAATTATTATTGGTTTACTATTGACCAGGGTCAACCAGTAATCTGAGATAAAATCCTTGGTATCTTTGCATATAATATCTCCATGCACCCGTGAGTTCTTAAATGGAAAAAGAACAAAGTAAAAACAACTATTGGCAGCGTTGTAATCGTCAGTTGTGACGGAAACTGTACTATGCAAGTAGTAGCCGAACAGAAAATAGTGTTTATTCATAATTTTGATAGAGCATCATCAAAAAAACTGACCAATCAGTGACCAGAAATAAGACATAAACAATACATTCTGGTAGGTGATAAACTCGGTCTTTATCCTTGATGTTCAACCAAGTTTACTGTTAAAATTAAGGTATCTACAGTGTGATTCTTTTAAAACCCTGCATATTTCATGCACATTCATGCAAATTGTTTCAATATATGTATCTTTTAAAATCAAAATCTTGAAAATTATCATCTTTTTACTCTGCCAAAGATTTTTATTTTACTATAGAACCTAAGGATAAAAATCGAGTAACACAAAATTTATCACCTACTGAAAATAAAATAAAATCTCAACATCTCCGCAATGCAAAATTATGAATTGTACTGTTTGTTGTTATTTGATATTATTCAAACAAAAACAACTTACAGAGTAAAGTGAAGTTCACTTTTCATTGTTAAAAATGACAACATCCGATTACAAGCTTGAGCAAGCGCTTTTAATAGGGGCCCTCAAAAGGGTAACCAATAACCGTTGATTGACAGCAGAACAGAAGTAGTAGCTGGATTGCTAAAAAAACAGATACATTTATGGTCATTATCCCTATTGGATGCCCCATTCCATAAGAAAGACAACTCTTTTCATTTATGACCTAAATATATCAACAAGAGATCATTATGTCTCCATTATGTCAGGGATTACGTCAATTGGAAATGTCCGCTACTGCAGTATAATCAAATTTGACCGATATTTTACTGCAGTATTGTATATGTTCAATATTGTTTATGCCTACATGTTATATAAACAGGGTTTTATATATATATAAATTAGAGTTTTAATTTATTATCGTCTGCTGGTGTTGTCATGGGGAAGCATTGTTTAAATATTGGAGAGCAATTAAAAACACATAACTGCGCATGCGTGGTTAGTGCGCGACTTCCCCACGCGCAAATTTGCGCGGAAATGAGTTCTGAGAAGAAAATCATTTATATTTCGGTACATATTTACTTTTTGTAAACGACGATTCTTCTGAGGATGAAAAATGTATCTTTTTATTAAATTAAATTAATATTTTCTATTGAAGAGCTACGAACGTCATTTGTTTACGGAAATTAGGATACTACTGCTGTTCGGCTACTACTTGCATACCAGTACTATAGAGCATAACTCATGAATTGTTAGTTGGAAATGTTCGTTGCAAGAACATACCACTTGTCCTTCCACCACTTGTCCCTCCATCAGAAATTCCCCGAATCACCTAGTAAAAAGGTAATCAACTTGTATATTTTATTTGTTATTCATATTGTTATATCTTTTTTATTTTCAGATAAAAGACAACAAACTGGTAAGTTTTGTTTTATAATTTTTTAAATTGGTAGTAGCAGTTATTTATTCTGTATACGGTGATTTGATTAAGTGGACCACGCAGACTTCAGAAACTATTGTTTTGGTATGCTATCAGGACTTTTTTTCCTTCTATAACAGGGGCCGAAATTCGGCTACTTCACAATTACAAATTGGTCATTTTTTTCACAACTGTGGTAGATTTTTTCACAATTAAAAACAACAACAAAAAACAACATTTCCCCATCTAACTTTCTCAATATTGCTTTGTTTTGGATAAATTTTCATTAGAAATGTACATATTATGCTGAATATAAAGTGTACATTTGTTTTATAGTGTCCTCCTCCCACAAAAACAATGTATGCATGTATTGAGTAATATTGCTTTTAACAATTAATCTTTCAATACTTTTTTCCACAAATCAGACAGTTATCGTGCTTTTTTCCCCCTTAAAATGACCAGGCTTGGGAGTCTTCACAATGTTTAGAAAAAAAAACCTGGCTATACAACAAACATCTAGGCATAGTTAAAAAAGTAAGAATTTCTTTTTAGGTTTTAATCATTCGCTTCTTTGAACCCATATATCAGAAAATAAAAGTATTTAAATTGTTTTTACTATTTAAAACTTGTTTTTATGTGTTCTTTCTGTTTTTTTACAGGTCCTGCATGTGTTAAACAAGATATAGTGTTTATGTTGGACTCTTCTAGTTATATTGGTCTAGAAAACTTTTTACAACAACTAGAATTTGTAAAGAGCAACATTCACTACTATAATATAAACCCATCCTGTACCCAGGTTGGTATAGTGACATACAGTTCTGGTGCATATAACCAATTCTGGCTGAATGGTTACAGTACTGAACAGCAACTGTTACACGCTATAGGCAGTATACAGTATCAGCCTGGGGGCTCTAATACTGGAGACGTAATAAACTATGTCTCTAGTTCAGCCTTCACGGCAGCTCACGGCGGTCGTACTGGGGTTCCCCACTATGGAGTCCTCGTCACAGGGAGCAGCTCGGCCAATCCAGCTCTCAGTGTTTCAGCTGCTCACACTGCCCAACAAAATGGCATGAATCTGTTCACTGTCGGCGTCGGCACTGGCGTAAACCAAGGAGAACTCCGCGGCATTGCCAGCACTGGCAAAAACCAGTTTTTCTCGCAGAATTACAATGCACTTGGTGGTTTAGCAGCACCATTGGCAACTAGGATTAATGGAGGTGAGAATACTGTTAAATGGGATAAAGATTTTTTTTCTTTCTGACATTTGTGTTGATTGTGTTCCCTCAAGTATGTTATTCCCTTAAAGGCATACTTGAGAATGAATTCATAATTTTTATTATAAAATTGTGTCTACTTTTCACATTTTCATAAAAAAAAAAGAAAACATATATAATGTTATGCACAGTTATATTAAAATACTGATAGTGATAATAACTTTGTCTTTTTACATTAACTGAATGACGAAGAACTTGTTTAAATGTTCATACCCATTATAACCAAATATTTTGTATTCTACTTCAGCCGTTACCCCATCCACAACCAGTTCTCTGGCTGCACCTCAAAGTGAGTAATGACAAAGTTTATCTTTCTTTTCAAGCGTTTTCCTTTCATCAACCTACTAGTCATTCATGATCTTTTCTGAACACATTGGTTTAATACCGGTACGAATCGTTTATTCGCTCCTTTATTCCACCTACCAATCATTCGTGAGTTTTCTCAACACAAATATGGTTACCAGTACGAATTATTCAGTGCTCCAGATCAGACCGTATCTGCGTAATAACGCATGTTTTTTCAGTAAAAATACATTAAAATTAAAATTAATACGTACAAAAATGCATTAAAAAATCATTGATAGATATTAAGAAACATTCCCGCATACACACTTCAGCACTTTAAAATTGTTATTTTTGCTTGCAGGCTGTCTTCAGAAGGCTGATATCGTTTTCATGGTTGATGGCTCTGGCAGTATTGGGGCCACAAACTTTGTGAAACTCGAGAATTTTGTGAAGAGCATTGTGAGTAAACTGGATGTCGGAGCCAATACTGTGCACGTGGGATTGGTACAGTTCAGCAACTACCCCTCCCAGGAGTTCCCTCTCAACATGTACACGAGCAGACAGGATGTCATGACAGGTTAGTTTAGTCATCTACAAAAGCAGACATGGTTTTAAGAGAGAATGGCTTTTAAAAGCAGTAAACACAAATGTGTAGACTTAAAATGTAAATATAATAAATTAATACGCAATTAATTAAAACGTTTTGCAGACAAATAAAAAATTTCTTTTACGTAAAAGAAAAATTTCCTAAGAATCAACCCCATTCTTAAGCTGAATCATTCTATTTCTCAGGTGGAGACAGTTTGAGGCTTTCATTAGTCAAATTTACAAATCGTCCTTTCTTGTATCATGTTAAAAAAATAAAATTAAAAAAGACATTTACCAATAAACAATTATTTTAACATGGGTGTCCAGTCATTGGATCATAGATTCTTGTGATAATTGTCAAGTGCACATACTTTAAGTCTGGTTGTCAGTGCAGTAATTTTCACGTGCACATCATGTTGTCTGTGCGATAATCTTTATGTGCATGCAAGTCCTTGCGATATTTTCCACCTACATCTACTTTTTGTCTATGCAGGCGTTGATCAGATGCACTACATGAGTGGTGGCACAAACACAGCCGACGCCCTCAAGTACATGCGCGAGAACACATTCTCACAGGCTTCTGGAGCCAGACCAAGTGTTCCCAGGATTGGAATTGTCATCACTGACGGGAAGAGCTCGGATAGCGCCAAGACAGCTGCTGAAGCGAACAACGCCAGAAATGATCACATAGGTAAAGTTTGGAAAGTTTATTCATGAAACCAATTCTTGGTTTATACAGAAAATCATGAAATATGATTGAATATTTCCCTTTGCCTCAATATGTGATTATAAATTTTTATTACATTTATGTGGGTGAAATATTGGGATTTCTCAGTGAAAGAATATTCAAAATCGCTAAATACTAATAACTAACTCCGATCACAAAAATAACTAACTGTGACGTTGAGTTATGACGTCAATAAAGTGTTGCTGACGTCGACGTTATCCATCGATAACATTCAATAAAGCGAATAATTTAGAGAAAAATTATACATCGATTGATTTCAAATGTAATAAATAGATTATTTAACTGCTGGGTTCGATTATAGGGAAATCTTTTACTCGATGGTTGTCGTGTTTTGTTTTTTCACTCACTCGCATACGCTCGTTCGTGAAAAGAACAGCACATCTACCATCTCGTGAACAATTTCCCTATAATCGATCCCAGCAGTTAAATAATCTTTATATATTTGCTTAGAAGGTAACATCTTTACTATGAAATATTTCGAAATAATGCTATGAAGGAACAATACAATAACAATAAGTTATTATTTTCACCTTTTATTGAGTATTTTCTTTTTTAACTTTTATAATACATTAAAAAGTAAGAAAAACTTTCGTAAACAATGGGTTGAATATTTTTCATGACTTTCATTTCTTTTTTGCATCCTTCATATCCGTGTGTTTGTTTCCAGGTATGATTGCCGTCGGTGTTGGCGCCGGTGTGGACGTGAACGAGCTACACAATATTGCCGACGCTCCAGCAGGCTCCAATACTTTCCAGGTTTCCAACTATGACCAGCTTGATAGCATTGCCGCACAGATCATCAGCAGAACATGCACGGGTAGGTAACTCCTTGTTCTCAACTTACCAGCGTGGGTGACTCTTTGTTCTTAGCATGCCAGGGTAGGTTACTCATTGCTCACTTTGCCACTTCAACCTACCAAGTGTCGAACCAGATGTGATACCCTGTGTGTTATTCTCTTTTCGTACTTGAGCAGGGCAAGAACATTTGTTTCTGAGTTACGCGTCCTACATAATATTTGAATGGTCAAATTGATAAATTGTTAAATAATTTATCTGAATTTTCAAGCCCTGTTGAGTATGGTCTACATCTGTTGTTTGCTGACATTATGCCATTTTATTTCCAGTATCATCTACTGCCGCACCAGCAACGGCAGCACCTTCCTCGCAAGGAACCGGTATGTATTCATATAGTTTGTTTGATAATAGCAGGAATGCCATGCTTGAAATAATATGGATGAACAGTTTAGATTGTCAAGAATTTGTTCAAACAAACATTGTTCTGAGAACTGAAAGGGTTAAGGGTCAATAAACGATTACAAGTCTTACATATTGCGTACACATGATCCTATTTAATAGTTGAGTATTAATGATACATATGAGGGACAGCCCGTCTTTTCAACAGTGTCTTATTTACATTAACAGAAAGTTTGGCAAATTATTATACCAACCTCTAGACTGTCCTATCACTTTTTTCATCATTAAGTAGCAGAATGGACTTAAAATTACATTTTGTTGCTGTTCTATAAAGTGGCACGTGGCTGCAGCGTAAATGGAGTTTCTACGATAGAATTTGCAGCAACTCTGCAGTTCAGGGTGAGAAGGTTCTAGGCCCATTTTCCATATTTTATCTTGATGTACATGGAGGATGAGCCTGGCATGTTCATGCCTGTTAGGCGCCATATAACCTTTCATGTGTTGGTGTGCCTTAAAACCCAATTCAATTCAATTCTATAAAGTGGCATTGCGGCCACTGGCACGTAATGATTCTATAACATAAAGTTAAATTATTTTCCCAACTGCTTTCCTGTCGTATAATGTTTCTTCATTATACTAATTGCCTTATACTAGTTTCTGGCCGTTCTAAGAATCCGGGGTGTGGCCACCAACAAACATAAGGATGATGATTGTCAATTATTATCCCACCCTCTGTTCTTTCTTATTTTGTTTTCTTCATTATAAGTAGCAGGACGGTATTATACTTAAATTTCTCGCCGTTTTGGGAAGCTGTGATGAGGCCACTGCTACCTATAAAAATAAATGCTATTCCCAAATTATTATCTGAACCTGTTCATCTTCACATGCAGTCTCGGTAGATGAGTGGATAATACCTTAATATGTGGGTTCACTCCCTGATGGAGGCATGTCTGATGGGAAACTTCATGCTTCATCTCACGGTTGCTGTTAAAAAGCAGCTCAGTCTTTTAATAACTTTGATTTCTCCCTGTTTTAGGCGGCGGCAATACGGACACGTGCCAGGATGTTCTCCCCAACTGTGCCTCTTACGATAAGTCGGCGTGCTCCAGCTACTTCGGATGGGCCAAGGACAACTGTGCCAGATACTGCGGATTCTGCATACGTATGTCTAACTTTTACAACTCTCTTTATTTTGAGTTTAAAAATGCAATGACATGTAAATCAGTTTTGCTTATTAAAGTCCCAATCTGTTTTATGCAAAGTATTATTTTGGGTGAAGTTTTATAAAAAAATAAATTAAGTTTTGTATAATTTTTTCGGTTGATTTTGAGGGTAACAAATAAGGCTTAAATGGACATTTTTGCTCAGATATATTTGTTAATAAACACTGTTTAACATTTTGGAAAGTAGGCCAGTTTGCGACTTCTTAATTGAAATCAACATGATCTTCATAAAACAAGCTTCAGCATAATTGTGATTCATTTGATTAAATTTGAAAAAGTCCAGTTGAAAAAATGAATGATGAAATGTATATTCCAGCATTATACACAACTGCCCCACCCCCGTGTGTTGACGTGTTGTCCAACTGCAACGAGTACCAGTCTAATTCCTGTGTTGGAGATTACGAGAGCTGGGCCAAGGACAACTGCAGAAAGTTCTGTGGTTATTGTGGTATGTATAATTATCTCTTATTTAATGATTATTACATTATTTTATTTTTAGATTTTATGAATATGAAATTTACAGGGTCTGAGGGACGAGTAGTTAGCATGTACCACTCATTTTGTTTAATCTCTTCTTGTTTTTTCTTTAGGGCTATTCCATTAAAACATACATGGGACCCCAGGAAGGCACTTCTGAAATTAAACACCCACCCATAGTTGCAAAATTGAGTTTAAAGAACCAAATTTGGGAAAATAGGGTTTACTCATAGATGTTTATTAAACTATCTTCCTGGGATCCCGATACATTTTAATGGAATAGCCCTAAGAGGACTGGGAAAACTGAAAGACTTTACAAAGAAAAGGGTGTTGGCAGAATAAATAAACTGTTATTAATTTATCTATGAATTTGCATATATCATTGGAAGGCAGTATATTATCTTTAATAGAATGATCAGAATTAGCATTTTAGAAAAGAGATATTTTAACAAAAGAAATAAGTTTGGTAGCTAAAGCATGGATTAGGCGGCAACATTTCAGTGTAAAATGCATTGATTGTGCAATTAATAACAATTAACAAACGTATTTAAGGCCTAACTGACTAAACAAGTTATGTGTGTTAAATTACCATGCAGTATTTATTTTACTTTGCAGATTCCCAGTCACAGTCCGTTGGATTCTGTAAGTATCTAGAATGTTGCGTTGTCGCAGTAATGACTAGCTCTAAAACTGCTAGTTTATGGCTACCTAACCTATATTTATTCAGTCACTGCTAAGTTTGTCTTAAAGAGACAAATGACAATCTTGATTTTTTAAAAACTAGCAGCTTACTGTTAATCTTTTCATATATCTTGCATTGTTCAATCATTAATGATCCCTCAGGGGCCTAGGAATCTTTATGTGAGGAAGCTATCCAGCTGGCTTGCAGAATGTCGGTGGTTATGCCCAGGTGCCCGCCCGTTCGGGAAAATTGCCCGGAGGGGCACATGGGGTCTTCCTCCACCAATGGAAGCTGGAAAGTCGCCATATGACCTTAGTTGTTGGTGCGACTATAAAATCCAATTAAATCAATCAATCAATCATTAATATCAATTATAAGAATAGTATAAAGAATATTGTTTTTTGCATATTACTAACTGTTGATTATATTTCACCAGTAATAGAATATGGCCACTGCAGATCCCATTTGATGGGTGGGCATAGGGGTAGAACCCCTTTCCCCCCACCCCCAAATTCATATTCGTTTTATAATTTTTTGTTCATGCTCATTAAAGGTCTTCATCATGACCCGTGCATTTCTTGCTCAAATCTCTAGAGCAGTGGTAGGAAAACAATAAACTTGGCTCCAGCATAAATGGAGTGTCTACAATAGAATTTGCAGCAACTCTGCAGATCTGCAAGTGAGACGGTTCTAGGCCCATTCTCCATATTTTATCTCGATGTAAATGGAGGATGAGCCTGCCATGTTCATTCCTGTTAGGCGCCATATAACCTTTCATGTGTTGGTGTGTCTTAAAACCCAATTCAGTTTAATTCAACACTAGATGGTCAGTGCTACTATAAAGGAAAGGCGTACGTTCAGGGAGCGAAGTGGGACGATGGCTGCGACTACCAATGTACCTGTATGGATGGAATGACCGGCAGATACCAGTGCTATAACAAGTATGTTATAATGGCGGAGTTTCTTACTGAGTGTTTGTTTGATATTCATCCCTATTCATGTGACTGATAAGCCTGAATAGGCTGGGTAAAATCTAATTTATTCTTGATTATCTGTTAGTACCTTTTTAAATCTGTCCAGTAAATTGATAAATGAAAATAAAAAGTGAACATAGTATATACATTAGATAGGTCAGTAGTTATATAGAGTGTTATTCTTAGCATGGTGCTTTCACACAGTCGTACCACATGTTCTACATTATAGATGGCCTGGATATTACAACCTCTTAGTATATTGTACTTCTGCTCCAAAATTTGTAAATAAAAAAAATATACTTAAGATAAGTTAGCACTTCTTTAGAGAGTTACTCTTAGCAAGATTGCACTCTTCCTTAATGTCCTCACGTATGACGCTGTGTTCCAGATGTCCTGTGTAACACATCATGATTCTGTCGCAAAAACTTATAAATAAAAAAATTACGCTCTGCATTCCAGATGCCCTGTATATTACAACCTGCCATCCCAGTGCACACTAGTCAAGAGTGAGACTGCATGCTGTCTTCAACCCGTGTGCGATTTCAACCCCAAGATATCCACGTTCGAAACAACAATGCACGGCAACACCCCTGACGGAATAGGTAAGTTACTTCAACAGACCTGAAACGATTCCCATTAATGAAGAAAACTTACTCTTGAGTTAAAACAAAACAGAATAATATTTTACGCAGTATTCGGTGTTACTTTTAGTGGCCTCCGTTTTGTTTCTTCCCAAGATTGTTCGATCACATGACCAGTCACATGGTATGGTACCGACTAATGTAAAAACCAATAGTCAGTTCAACATGAAACAGATGCATGCCTCCAAGAGAAAACTGTTTATTTCACAATACATGGTTAACTTGCTTGCTTTCATTGTTGGGATAAAGATAATTATTAAAAGCGTTTATGAGGTATATGTTTTTTTCCCTGACACAGTTAGGCGATTCCATATTTGCTCATCCAAGCAAGGCATCCTCAAATCATTTACATAATACACAGACCTAATAAATGTGTTAGTACGAATGAAGTATCAGTACGAATACAAAGACAGTTGTACACAAGACTGACAAGAGTTACATGTAAGAAATAGAAAATAATCATTGGGAAATGTAATAAACAAATTTGGATTAGGAACTATTCTATTATATAATGATATCAAACCCTTAACTTGTAATTCGTGTGTATTATAATGAACACCTTCTTCTCTAGTAGGTATAGATAAATTGTTTATAGGTACGGATGAGTGCGTGTGTATATAAATGCCCTTTTCTTTTTTTGGTATAGATATTTGTTAGTCTTGGCCTGCTAAGACCGTATCATGCATATGTCTTACTTGCAGATATCGGTCTGGGCAGATTAGGTCAATTAAATTTCCGCCACTTTTTTTCACACACATAAAGTCGATGTTTGCATGACGTCATGTTGTAAATAAATGTACCATGTCAATTGTTGATGTACTTGTTACACTTTTTGGCGTCACTTGCTGTTTATCTTAAAGGTGAATGGCCACCCTTTTTGTAGTATTATCGATTAACAAATTAAACATCATATGAATATTTCTTGATAGTCCCGGAGAGAAACATATATTTAAAACCGCTACTAAGTTGTATGTAAAAATAAGTATTATTTGCATGACGTAGATACTACTTTTACCACTGCGTGACTGCACGGGAAAATGAGGTAAATCTGAATTGTATAACTGCAAAACTATTGCCAGATAATTAATAAATACATTTACCTGTGGATTAATTTACCTATTCAAAGTTTTCTATGTCATCAAATAAAATCTTATTCTCACTTTTCACAGATATTGCAATGTGTGAATTGTTAATATCTGTTGTTGCGTATTGATTTTGATTTAAATATACATAAACATATTCATGAAACAAAACATGGCCAGAGAATTTTAAGTTAAAAATAAGAATTTTATATGAAATTAACTTGAAAATATGTTATTTGAAAGTTTCATAGAATCTCGCGGTCTCACCAAAATTGCCCCAATGTGGAGGGCGATTTCAGATGTCCGTTTTACCCCAGGTTCTGAATCCGCGTATCATAGCGTAGCGAAGAAATTAGAAGCAGGCTAATATATTGTCTATATATTCAGATATGTGTGTGTGTCTAAATAAATACCTTTTTCTTTAGTTGGTATAGATATATTGTTTGTATAAACAGATGTGTGCATGTGTATATGAACGCCTACTTCTCTAGGCAGTATAGATGTGTTGTTTGTATTTACAGATGTGTGCGTGGTGTAGATGTATAGTTTATATTTACAGATGTGTGCGTGGTGTAGATGTATTGTTTATATTTACAGATGTGTGCATGGTATATATGTATTGTTTATATTTACAGATGTGTGCGTGGTGTAGATGTATTGTTTATATTTACAAATGTGTGCGTGGTATAGATGTATAGTTTGTATATACAGATGTGTGCGTGTTCAAGAGCCACCAGTACTACCAGGGCCAGACATGGGACGATGGATGCGACTACACGTGTACCTGTACAGATGCCAGCAAGGGAACTTACAAGTGTCAGACCATGTATGTACTCCTTCTTCTAGATCTGATACTGTATTTGTCCTATATCTGATACTGTATTTGTCCTATAAGGGTCTCGGGTAATTTGCTGAGTAGGCAGGTCTCCCTTAATAGGACAAATACGGTTGCTTTTGTTTTCTTAAAGCAGTTTGATCACAAAGGACGACCAGAGTCAAAATTTGAAAACTACCAGGACGTTAATCTTAAATAGCAAATTTGAGTGTTAAAACCATATTTGCCACTCAAAAATATTTCATAGGTTTTGTTTAAGCTGAGTCTTATAGTTTCCTCTTTTAACTAAACCTGCCAGATTAACTGTTCCTTGACAATATATTGGTCTTTGATACACATATGATACTGTCATTACAAGTCCCTCCACTGCATTTAACGTAGAATGTACTTTTCTTGCTATCACTACAAAAATATACATTAAATACTTAAAATCACTACAAAAGTGGAACCATACATAAACTACTTTAAATGACTAAAAGGGACACTGTACGTGAAATACTTTAAAATGTTGAACAGTCTTAATATGCAAAATTTGTAGTTTAATCTGTTCAATATTATTGCAATAGGTGATCACAATATCAATATTATTGCAATAGGTGATCACAATATCAATATTATTGCAATAGGTGATCACAATATCAATATTATTGCAATAGGTGATCACAATAGCAATAGTATTGCAATAGGATATCACACAAAACAATAGTATTGCAATATTTTAGGGATCATAATATCAATAGTATTGCATTAGAAGATCGCAAAAGCAATAGTATTGCAATATGAGAATAGGAGATCACAATAGGAATTATAGTATTGCAATAGGAATCACAATAGCTGTATTATTGCAATAGGAGATCACAATAGCAAATAGTATTGTTATAGGAGATCAAAACCTCAATAGTATTGCAAATGGAGAATATGAGATCACAATAGGAATTATAGTATTGCAATAGGAGATAACGAAAGCATAATATATACAAATAGTTACAGAATCGCAATAACCCACTGCTAATTCGGAATCCCTTGACAATAACAGGTGCCCCGACTACACAGCCATCCCCAGCTACTGTCACCTGGAGACCAAGCCCGGCGAGTGTTGCGCCAAGCCCGTATGCGAGTTCAAGACCCAGCAGGGAAGTTTCACAGGATCTGGAACTATCAGTGGACATGGAATCGGTAAGGATATGATTTACTTTGCATCAAAGCATGTCAGTATGGTAGTACACCCAACCTCACTGTTCTCAAACACATGGGATTGGTATATGATCTACTTTGCATCAAAGCTGGTCAATATAGCAGTACCCCCAACCTCACTGGTCTCAAACACATGAAATCGGTAAAGATATGGTCTACTTTGTGTCAAAGCTGCTGAGTGTAATAGTGCACTTAACCTCATATAATGATGTTTGGCTTAAAGGGACACACGGCAATCTTGAAATTTTTATCAAGCTTTAAAATTAGCACCTCAATTTATTATTCCAGTATCATTTTGACTTTAAACTTGATTGCATAGAGTTATATAAAACAAATCTATTTTTCTTCTTATTATTATTCCATAGGTTTAAATAAAGTATTGGTGCAATATAATCAACAGTTAGTAATATGCAAAAACAGTTTGCTTGATACTGATCTTATAATTAATATTAATGATGGAACAAAACAAAACGTGATGAGTTTTTAAAAAATCAAGATTGCCGTGTGTCCCTTTAACATGATATCATGTCTTCAACGTGTAATGGGAATGCCTCACGTAAACTGGCCATGTAATCAAACTGACCTTAAGGAATGTAAGCATATAGCCAAACATTATTATAAGAATTATGAAAAACTTGAAGAAGGGTAATTGGATCATAATTAAACCAAGAAGATATGACGGTTTGAAGGTTGTTAAACAGCAGAAATGGAGGCCGCCTTTTTGAGGACTATGACATCATAGTTTTAAATCACCATAAATACGAATATGTATAAATGTGATAATTTACTGATTTATAGGAAGAAAATCACAACATCTGTATGAATAATAGGTATACTATAGTATAATAATGCATCAGGGGTGTAAAATTTTCCAAAAAGCAACTTGCCCTTATTCCCTTATTTTCAATATTGTTATTTTGAATGCTGAAAAACACAAAACTTTATTAAAAAACTAGAAAATGCCACTTGCCCTGCCCTGATGCATTATATCATTAGTTAAAGGCACTAACGCACCAAATAACAGCAAAATTACATTACAAAACCCTTTATCAAAACTCTATCCAGGCGTTCAGGTCATATACTAATATACATGTGCCAGTTTAAAGTAAAGGTTTATCATGTGTTCTTAAAATACCCATGACTGAATATGCGCAAGATGAATTGGTAACTCTTAATTCGAGTTTTTGGCTCCAGTTTTGGGCTTTGGCATGGCTGGTTAAAGCCGTTTATATTGTGTCTAACGAGTTTGGATTCTCAAATTATGTAAAGTAATGAATATACCTCGCCATCAGTAGGTTTAGAATTGGTGTACCTAAGTTTACATAATTTGGCTGTTGTTGGCCGGATAGCTACTTTAAGGATTTTGCATGCATTTACAGTGATTTTCTTTGCTTTAAATGATATTTATTAACATGCCATTATATAGTAATTTGGAACTATTACGTCATAGTTCTCAAAATGGTGGCTTCCATATTCGTTTTAGAACAACTTTCAAATGTTCATATCATATTTGTGTATCATCCAATTTTGATAATTTTTTACTTTTCACAATCATCAATAATTCAACTTGGTTGGCTGTATGCGTACATTCCCTTTATTTGCAATAAATGCACACTATAGGTTTTTTAGCCCAAATTTTGTCATTTTTGTAAATATGAGAGAGCCCTTTCTGTGTTTGAACGCTTTATTACTGGATTTTTTTTCTGGGACACAGTTTGTTTTCAAGTGATTTCAAGATACTGTTTAATTTGGATATGTTACGATAGAAAAGGATAGGTTGTTTATAATCTGGGAAAGTATTTTTTGTTTAAAAATATCAAAATCTTGAGGAGGTTTTCAAAGGTCATATATTCAACGTCATGCTTGTTAATTTTACAGGTATATCACCGACTGCGCCGCCAGCATGTGTCGATGCTCTTACAGACTGTGATAGATATGGACACGAGGCGTGTGTGAACTTCATTCCGTGGGCCAGAGACAACTGTAGAAAGACATGCAACCTCTGTGGTAGGCACCAGTCTTTGTGTTTATTGGATTATGTTAGCTTTTGTAAGGCTTTGTTAGCAGGCTTTATTTATACAAGTTTGGATAATACTTGAAAAAAAGTGCATCCGAGGCCTTTGTCTAAAACTTTCTAGCCTCCCACCGCCATTGGTTCAAATCACACTGGGAGCTTGACTTGTCAAGTGAGAAAGTGTATATAGTACTGGTTCTACCCAGGAAAGATGGGGTGGTCTGCCTGTACCACAAAAAAATGACCGTCATTTATGGCCAGACAAGTGGTAAAAGTGACGGAAAACACCATTCAAACAAATAATATTGAAAAAAATCACTTATTTATTAAATTTGTTCAAATTTGTTGAATTTTAGGTTAAAAATAAGAAGGATCGATAGAAAATTGTTCTTATTCAATATTTTGTCTTCCTTATGCAAAGGTTTTAAAAGAAGCATGATATTGTAAAAAAATAATAGCTGTGTCCTATTGCATGCTGTCTGTAAAAAAAATAGGGTTGGTCACGGGTAGCCATTTTTTATTTATTTATTTTTTTTGTTTTGGAGCAAGATATTGTGAGATTTTACATGTATTTATCTCATAACATAAACCCCATTCAAGTTGATGATTCAATTGAAAGTTTCTCTGTGATGTCAGTTGTCCTCGATATATTGTGATAAATCATTGTTCAGAACAATTTTTTTTTTCATAAAAAGTTTTATGGTCAGCCCCTTAAAAATAGGGTCGGTCGGGCCACCGGAAACACAGGTATTTTTTTTTTTGTTGGCATAATGTGAAATTTTGGAATTGTTAATTTATAAAAGTACAAACAATATGATGATGCTATTCCAGTGTCACTTCTGATTATCTGATCCATTGACCTTTCTTTTCAGTTGAGAATGCACCTAAGCCAGCTGCTACAGGTTTGTTCTTAACATTGTTTCTTTAAATTGTAATATTTCAGTATTCATATCACTGTAACATGTACGTACCACTATCTCCTTTATACGTGGATATGCAGCCTTGTAAATAGTAAAAAAACAATTTTAGATAACTTCCCACCCACCAGTTATTCTATAGACCAGTAGAGAGTTTGTGACTCTTCATTAATAATTGATATATTAACTTGTTGCAGTTATCCACTTATCTATATTCACCTCTGTGGGTAAGTGGTTTGAGGAAAATTATTATTGCAACATTTCATGTATCAGTCCAGCACAGGGCTACGGAAATTTTAAATCCCAATCGGTCCAAGATTCCAGACTGAGACTCTCTTGCGCACACATCTCCCCACCACCCCCAAAAACAACAAAAACTTTCCCCGTCATAAACGCAAAATACAACTTGGAGACACCAAAGAAAGATGTTATAAATTATTATAAACTCTCGACGTTTTATAAACAAAAATGATTTCGCTCCATTTCACTGATCTCCTTTTTGAACAGCTAATAGAATAGAATAGAACAGAACAGAGTATAAATTTATTCTAACACACTCATTTGGCGGGTAATTTACTGCTTTCGTTTATAATTATTTTGATAAAACCAGTTTAAAATATTCGTGTGAGACCGAAATTTGAATACTAGTATTTCTTCTGCTTTTTTTTTTTATCATGAATTGAATTTGTTAGTCTGTGCTGGGATGAAAATTCATATAGGGCCCTACTGGTCTATGTTTGGAACGCTTATGTTGCGTCGCTTCTGTATCACGGCGTGGTTCAATTCTATTCAATTCCTTTAGTGTTGTAATCATAACAAGACAGGTGCTTTTTTATTAGCTCGACTGATCAGAGATCAGCAGAGCTTATGCCGTGGTGCGGCGTCCGTCTGTCCGTAAACTTTTTTTTGTAGCGACTACTCCTCTGAAACTACTAAATGGATTTTCATGAAACTTTACAGAAATGTTGCCCATGCAGTCTAGTTGATCCTAGCAAAAATTCATGTTGATGTGAATTCCAAGATGGCCACCAAATCTAAAAATAGGTTTTTAAAAAAAAAGTTTGTAGCGACTACTTCTTGAAAACTATAAGTGATATTGATATGGGACTTTTTCTAAAATAATCAGCATGACATGATGTTGGTCCTTGTCGAAAATCGTTTTGATTCGACGTTAAACATGGCTGCCAGTGGCCATCTTTGTTTACATAGAGTTATATAATGAAAACTTGTAGTGACTACTCCTCTGAAACTACTTGACGGATTTTCATGAAACTTCACAGGAATGTTGCTCTTGATGTCTAATTGATCCTAGCAAAATTTCAGGTCGGCGGGAAATTCAAGATGGCCGCCACGGCTAAAAATAAATTCTCAAAATACAAGTTTGTAGCGACTACTTCTTGAAAACTATAAGTGATATTAATATGGGACTTTTTCTAAAATGATCAGCATGACATGATGTTGGTCCTTGTCAAAAATTGTTTTGATTCAATGTTAAACATGGCTGTCAGTGGCAATCTTTGTTTACATAGAGTTATATAACGAAAACTTGTAGCGACTACTCCTTTGTAACTACTTGTCGGATTTTCATGAAACTTTACAGGAATGTGGCTCTTAATGTCTCATTGATCCTAGCAAAATTTCAGATCGGCCAGAAATTCAAGATGGCCACCACAGCTAACAATAGATTTTTTAAAAAAAATAAGTTTGTAGCGACTACGTCTTGAAAACTATAAGTGATATTGATATGGGACTTTTTGTAAAATGATCAGCATGACATGATGGTTATCAGTGTCAAACATTATTTTGATTCGACGTTAAACATGGCTGCCAGTGGCCATCTTTGTTTACATAGAGTTATATAATGAAAACTTGTGGCGACTACTCCTCTGAAACTACTTGACGGATTTTTATGAAACTTCACAGGAATGTTGCTCTTGATGTCTAATTGATCCTAGCAAAATTTCAGGTTGGCCGGAAATTCAAGATGGCTGCCATGGCTAAAAATAGATTTTCAAAATACAAGTTTGTAGCGACTACATCTTGAAAACTATAAGTGATATTGATATGGGACTTTTTCTAAAATGATCAGCATGACATGATGTTGGTCCTTGTCAAAAATCGTTTTGATTCAATGTTAAACATGGCTGTCAGTGGCCATCTTTGTTTACATAGAGTTATGTAATGAAAACTTGTAGCGACTATTCCTCTGAAACTACTTGACGGATTTTCATGAAACTTCACAGGTATGTTGCTCTTGATGTCTAATTGATCCTAGCAAAATTTCAGGTCGGCTGGAAATTCAAGATGGCCGCCACAGCTAAAAATAAGTAGAGCTTCAAGGTCATTGACCTCTTGTTTATTTTTTTATTTGGTGATAGCGTTAAAATTATTTTATTGTTTCAACTCTAACTAAATCAAGCGTTACAGTTGGTTGAAAGGCGATAATAAAGGGTGGACCGGTCTGTCTAATTACAGGTCTGTCTAATTACTCACTTATTCAACGCGTCACACTTTATTGTCATGTGGTTACCTAGCTCTGGTTCAATTAGGGGAGCAATTATCACCTTGGGGGTGAAAAAGAGGTGTCAAGTTACACAGGAAATGAACACCTCAGCGCGTGTTTTGCAGATGTGCTTGTTAAACATGTGCATTTGATGCAGTTATACATTTTAAAAAATCTATTTATTTTGAGTTTTCGGTCTGTCGTCCAACATTTCGGACCAATTTATTTCGGGTTTTTGGTAATTTGAATCGGTCCCCCAAGTCCACCAAAAAACGATAAAACTGGCAATTTCCGTGGGCCCTGGTCCAGTGTGGTATCTATCCACACTGGAGCCTGTCTGAAGGAAAATTAGTAGCGCATCATTCAGGTACCAGTCCATTGTTATATCTAACTACTCTGTGGGGCCTGTTTGAAGGGAAATAAGTATTGCAACATGGTATCTTACTCCACTGGGGTCTGTAAGAAGAGAAATGAATATTGCATAATTCGCGTATCAGTCTGTCGTCATCGCAACCATACTACATGTACTAGGGTCTGTTTAAAGTTAGTATCTAATTTATTCAACTCCTTGAGGCCTCCATCAGTTAGTTTGATACTGTGAATATCTTTATATCATTACAATTTACGGGTTTTGTTACCAGATGTGTGTATACATAGTGGTAAGGCATTCCACCAGGGCGAGTCCTGGAAGATAGGCTGCGATCAGACATGTACATGTGAAGATGCTGCATATGGTTACTACAGATGTGTTAACAGGTAAGTTATCACCGTGTAACATCAATCTGCGATGAGAATCAGGTGTGAAAACTGTAAAACAACAAAACAGTTGAAACCCTCGCTTACCATGTTTAGCTTCTTCTGAAATATAGGTCCAATACTAGTATATGTTTCTTTGAAGAAAATAAACAACATTTCATTAATGGATATATGACCTTCTTTGAGGATGTAATCTCCTTTTGGTATGCTGGATCTATATTTCGAGAGTATTCCTTATGCCGAGACTGGCGTACGGTGCGCCTGAGATCGAATTTGCACCCCTTGTCATATTGCTCTTTTTATAAACACCAAGGCTCTCACCAATCAATGTTTTTACATTTATTTACAAAATTAGATGCAGCTGTTGACATTGTCCACTTCATTGAAGCACGTAAATTTATTCCTAAACCGACGTGTAACATAAAATGTTGCTCGTCTTATTTAACAGTTGCCCAACATACAACAATATACCCAGTACGTGTCACGAGGTGAAGAAAGCCGGCGATTGTTGCTCCGCCGTACAGTGCGATGCTGGCACCGGAACGTTTATCTCCTCCACTGGAAACCTTGCTACTATCGGTAATGGTGGTCTGATCCAAGTGGGAACCGGAGGTGCTGTACCCACAATCCCATCTGGCGGAGCTGTAGCACCGGGTACCGGCGGTACCTCCTTCATCGCTCCCTCTCTGAGTAAGCTTACATTTTTAACCATCAGTTAAGATTATTTTTTTCAAGTGTATTCTATATAATTTATAGTGAATATAGTATAAATAGTTCAGAAATAAAAAAAAAAATATATATATCATCTAATGCATGTATATGTTAATGTATTTATCTTTTTCTCCCCATACTGTTGGAGCTATCAAATGCTTCAATAACAGCAATTGCAAAATATGGTCCATGTGACGTTTTGGAACTTTTCCGAGACAAATATTAGACAGAAGGAACGGATTCAATGATTGGCCGAGATTTCGATATTAAACCATCAAAAACTGAGTCCAATACCCTGCATATTGAAGTACACTACAATGTTTGTATTACAGACGGCTGTCTATACAAAGGTCAGGTGTACATTCAGGGACAGACGTGGGAAGATGGCTGCCAATTCTCCTGTGAATGTACCAACGGAAATGAGGGTCTCTACAGTTGCAGACCAAAGTAAGCATTATCCTGTCATGTCTTCTCCATGATCGTCGGGAACTAAAATTAATATGTGTTTGTATTCTATACACAAAATTGCTAACACATAGGGATGGATTTATATATGGTCGTGTCTTATCATTGTAGGAGTAAAAGTTGGCATTACCATAAGACAATGTATATCATTTTGCATATTACAAATGCTGAGTTGGATATGAGGACAAAATATCATTTATTAAAAATGGTTACAGGTATCATATAAATTATGTTAGGATATTAGATGATTTTGAAGAGAACAATTTGCTCGAAAGCCATATAAAAACCATGTCTATTTAAGTCTAATCTCCCAAGCAATTTTAAGATCAAATTCCAGGAACGGTTGTGCCAAAGAATAAAACAATTAAAAAATATTATTTTATTCTATTCTCTCGGATTATTAAAATAATGTACAGTGTGCCATTAACTTCACAGAAAACAACCTTTTCTTGTACATTTTTAGATGCCCAACATTCCCCAACCTACCTGCAGAATGCCATCTGCACTTGGACCCCAGTGACCCCTGCTGCCAGCGCCCAACATGCCAGTTCACAGGGACACCCCAGCCCGTGTACCCAGTGTACCAACCAGGCACCACCGGCCATAATGTTGTCCAACCGCCCAAACCCGGTGAGCTGTACCAGGGCACCCAAACTGTCATCTTCCAGTTCACCCTGCCCGGAAACAACCCCAACCCACCAACTGCCAATCCAAACATTACTGGAGGTATAGGTGAGTAATGATGGTACTCTATATTTATCCTGCAAGCAGACCCATTCTCTTGTTTTGGTTAAACATGGTGCTTGGGTAAATCTGAGTGCTAAAAATGGCTATGTGTGCAAAACGTGTGGAAATATCGATTCTTTCCCCCCATTAAAGCCAATGTTAAAGTTTCACATGTCAGTGATTTGCTGCATTTTTATAATGAGGCAGTGTCATTTTTATATAGAAAAATAGCTTTCTGCTTGAAAACTCACCACAAGAAAAGGTCGAGGTGATAATAATGTTAGAAAGTTTTTGTTTTGTTTATAAAACAGGTCAAGGGTCCAGTAATTTTCAATGACAGTTGCATAGCTTTAGATCATGAGCAAAAGTCATCAGTAATATTGACACTTAACCCGCTAAGCACAACTATAATAGCCTTTGTGTCCATTGTAAACACAGATCAGCCTGCGAGTAATTTGCAGGCTGATCAGGGTTTACAATGTCTGGCTGCTGATCAGTCATATCCCCCAAAACACCCCTTTATCACATAAATGGAACAGTCTTAATTCAAAGAAAGAACAGTCCATTATATATATGTAGGGGGTTAAGGGTTAAAACTTACAAACACACTTCTTAAATACAACAAGTTGAACATAAGATAAAACGAAACATGTAAAAACCAGTTGTTATTAACGAAATGGCTTTGTGGTATTCTTAGACTCTTATTTGTTGGATTACATTTTTACATGAATGCACTGACATTATTGGGATGTTGTCCTATCTTACAGGTTACTGTGAATACAAGGGACACACTTACCACCAAGCTGAGACCTGGGAAGACGGCTGCCTCTATGACTGCGTCTGTGAGGATGCCTCCATTGGCTTCTATAGATGCCGAGAGAAGTAATATGCCTTTTATATCTTCATAAAGATTTTGTGGATGTTAAATGGACACACGGCAATCTTGACTTAAAAAACATTTTTGTATCCCGCTAGTTTTTCTACATAAATTGTTAATAATTATAATATTGTATAAAGGATTTTTTTCTTGTACATTTTACCAATAATATATTCAAATCTATGGTAGAATAACGAAGAAAATTTGAAAACTCAAAATTGTATTTAAATACAGTCCACTCTCAGTAACTCAAACACGCTTACTTCGAAAGCGAAAGCTAAAAATACATTTTTTAAAAACAATTTTTTAGCGACTGCTTCTTGAAAACTATAAGTGATATTGATATGGGACTTTTTCTAAAATGATCGGCATGACATGATGTTGGTCCTTGTCAAAAATTGTTTTGATTCAACGTAAACGTGGCTGCCAGCAGCCATCTTTGTTTACATAGAGTTATATAGTAAAAACTTGTAGCGACTACTCCTCTGAAACTACTTTCATGAAACTTCACAGGAATGCTGCTCTTGAAGTCTGGTTGATCCTAGTAAAATTTCAGGAGGGCCAGAAATTCAAGATGGCCACCACGGCTAAAAATAGATTTTTAAAAAAACACATTTGCAGCGAATACTTCTTGAAAACTATAAGTTTTATTGATATGGGACTTTTTCTAAAATGATCAGCATAGCATGACATGATGTTGGTCCTTGTCGAAAATCATGTTGATTCAACATTAAACATGGCTGCCGGTTATATAGTAAAAACTTGTAGCGATTACTCCTCCGAAACTACTTGACGGATTTTCATGAAACTTCACAGGATTGTTGCTCTTGATGTCTTGTTGGTCCTAGCAACATATCAGTTCGGCCGGAAATTCAAGATGGCCACCACAGATAAAAATAGAAATAAAAAAAAAGAAAGTTTGTAGCGACTACTTCTTAAAAACTATAAGTGATATTGATACGGGACTTTTTCTTAAATCTTAAATGATCATCATGACATGATGTTGGTCCTTGTCGAAAATCATTTTGATTCGACATTAAACTTGGCTTCCCATCTTTGTTTACATAGAGTTATGTTGTAAAAACTTGTAGCGACTACTTCTCTGAAACTACTTGACAGATTTTCATGGAATTTCACAGGAATGTTGCTCTTGAAGTGTAGTGATCCTAGCAAAATTTCAGGTCGGCTCGAAATTCAAGATGGCCGCCATGGCCAAAAATATATATACCGATATGGGACTTTTTCTAAAATTATTAGTTTGACATAATGGTGGCCCTTGTTGAAAATTATTTTGATTCGACATTAAACATGGTTGCCAGTGGCCATCTTTGCTTACATAGAGATATATATAAAAACTTGTAACGACTACTTTGAAACTACTTGACAGATTTTCATGAAACTTCACAGGAATGCTGATCTAGCTCTCAGAACCTGCCAGTAGAGCTTCAAGGTCATTGACCTGTTGTTTCATTTCTTTGCCGAAATATTATTAAATCATTTCTTGTATTGAATTTGCAATTTCGTAAGAGCCGGAGATTCACGGGTAAAAATGTTGTTGCACAGGACATGCATACATGCAGTATACTTGATGTTTTCCAGATGCCCCAAGTACCCACCACTACCAGCAGTGTGTAACATGGTACAAGATCCTACGAATATCTGCTGCCAGAAGCCTAATTGTACTTTCGTCGGGGTAGTGACATCAATAAATGGACATGGTGTCGTCACAACTCAAACCCCGCAGTTTACCACTCCCAGACCCAACATAATCACCCAACCACCACCTAGTATGTATATAAACTAAATAAATCAGTTTGTTGTTAGAAAAATGGCTGCAGCAGTCAATAAAAATTAAAATAAAAGCTTTACAAGTTTTACTTAAACTGTTTCTTTTTTCTTTGTTAAATATGTCACTTGAAAGACTGAAGTGAAAAACTTTTGTTTAGTAGAATATCCTCCTCTGCAGTGACTATAGAATAACCAAATATTAGAGGCTGCTTTCTTCGAAAAATAACATCTGCAGTTTGATGCATACTGCAGATGGCAATTGTATATTTAAGAGTGTCTGTGTACTATTAACAATGAGTGATAACCAGCGGATATTCTACTTGCAGGTACGTGCATTTATAAGAACCAACATTATGGTCAAGGCCAGATGTGGTTTGATGCCTGTGACTACAAGTGTACCTGTGATGATGCTACTGTCGGTTTCTACAGATGTTTGAGGAGGTACGTCTTCCTGTCATCTCCATGGCGTGATTTATATGTTCTTACCATATTGGTTGCGCTGGTAGGTGTTGCAATCTGAGATGCATAAAATGGCTTCCCCGGCCAATCCGAGAGAAAATTTCACTTGCAGCATGTCCAAAATAAATCCTTGACTTGTTTGTTTTCATAGTTACTAGTCCACCATATTTAACACATGTTAATTGGGTTGTATAATAATGGAGGATTCATTTAATTTACTCTTTTATATTCTATCATTTAAACACAAAACCAGTACCCAGGAGCATTATCTATTTGATTAAAAAATCATTAAGTGAAATTAAAGAATATGTTTTTGTGAACAGGTGCCCAGAGTTCTTCAACGTTCCTACCAGCTGTACTATGGTTGCTGATCCCAATGACCCAGGATGTTGCCAGGTGCCACAGTGTATCCCCACCCCAGCTCCAGGCAACACCCTAGCCCCAGGATTTATACCGACCATTGCCCCAGGAACATTTAACAATCAGCCCAACACTACAGCATATATTGGTATGTGGTTGACATTTGACTTTGTTTTTTTCATGTTTCAATCGGTGGCTGAGCAACACAAACATGGCATTTATTATTTACCTGCTTATCAACTGTGATTGATTCATTATCAGCATTATCAACTATTTTTGTTTTGTTATCAACTTTGATTGATTAGTTACCAACTATGATTGATTCATAATTGACTTTGATTGATTCATAATCAACTATGATTGATTTGTTATCAACTATGATTGATGTTTTACCATCTATGACTGATTTGTTATCAACTATGATTGATATTTTACCATCTATGATTGATTTGATATCAAGTATACTTGTTTCATTATGAACTTTGATTCATAATCAACTATGATTGATTCATAATTGACTTTGATTCATAATCAACTATGATTGATTTGTTATCAAGTGTGATTTATTTGTTATCAACTATGATTGATTTAATATCAGGTATGCTTTATTTGTTATCAGCTATGCTTGATTTGATATCAATTGTGTTTGATTTGTTGTCAACTGTGATTTATTTGTTATCACCTATGATTGATTCTTTATCAGCTGTGATTGATTTGATTTCAAGTATGATTTATTCATTATCAACTGTGATTGAGTCATTATCGTCTATGATAAATCATTGCTTTGTTATCAGCTATGATTGATTTTTTTTTAACCGTGACAGATTATTAATTGACTATGATTTGTTCTACCAACTGTGGTTATTTTTGTTCATTATCAACTATGATTTTGTTATATAATATGATTGATTTCATATGAACTATGATTGATTCGTAACTGTGATTGATTCATGTTTCAGGTTACTGTGCATACAAGGGACAGCAATATAAGCAAGGTCAGACTTGGATGGATGGCTGTGACTATTCATGTACATGTCAGGATGAAGCAAAGGTATTTACAAGACATGCACATGTTCAAATGGATGGCCTCATGGAAGATATTTTTTTAGTGTGATACATTTGTTATTTAAAGTGTTTAATTTACATTATTTTACCTTGTGTTGATAGGGAAAATATTAAGCCCCGAAGGTTTGTCGTCCCTCTCATGTTAGACAAATTTATATCTCCGCTTGGTTCAGTAGATCTCTTTCATGTCAAATCTTTGAGATCTCCAGATCTTGTCTAACTCACTTTTGAAAATGTCTACATTTTTGGCAGTCACAATATTTACTGGCAACGCATTCCAATTTAATCTATACGGTGTGGTTGATCTTTAAGAAACTAAATATAAAATTTCAAGGTAATACTAGAATAAGCCTCACGATATGTTTAATTGTAGGGCCTGTACCAGTGCATTGACCGATGTCCAAGCTACGGTGCTCTGCCCGCACAGTGCAGAATGATTGCTGACTTTACAAACCCATGCTGTATGAAACCTGACTGCAGCTTTAGTGGAAATGTTGGCGAGATTACAGGGACCCTGGCCCCCACCCCTGGCCCAGGACTAACATTCGCCCCGAGTTTGCATCCCACCCAGGCACCAACACCGAGTAAGTAGACTGTTGAATTATAACTCCATATTAAAATGATACACAGTTGATCAGGTAATAAAGTTATTAAGTATGAATAGGGGGAATGTTTCCTTTTATTTTTCAGGGCATTAAGCCAAGTAAACCAGACTGAAATATTATTATTTAAATATATTTTTTTAACTCTACTGACCAGAGATCAGCATGTGTCCATCAGTAAACTGTTTTGTGACAACTCCTCTGAAACTGTTAAAAAGATGAAACTTTACACGGATGTTGCTCTTGATGTCTAGTTGGTCCGAAGTAAAAATCAGGTCAGCCGGAAATTCAAGATGGCCACCACAGCTAAAAATAAATGTAGAAAAATCGATTTTGTGGTGATTTCTTTGCAAAAACCATAAGTGTGTAAACATAACAATAGAAAATAACCATAATCAGTGATACTGATTTTGAACCTTGACCAAAGTATCTGGCATGACATATAGTTCATGAAGAATCATTTTGATTCTATATCAAACTAACTAACACTAACATATTGAAAATCTCAATGTTGTTATGTTGATGGGCATAACTGTTTAACAATGTTACAAGTGTCTACATGTATCTACATTATACGTGCCTACAGAGTTCTGTGTATACAAGAATGCCCAGTACAGCCAGGGCCAGACATGGAATGATGGATGCCAGTACCGATGCCGTTGTGACGATGCCAGTAAAGGTCTCTATGTCTGTGATGACCGGTAAGCAACAGTGTCTTTGAACACATATGTGATAATGACTCGGAACACATGCACGCACGCACATACGCACACACACTTCGTTTAAACGTATGTAATGATAAGTGACATTGACTCAAAATATACACACAACCACACACATAATTCGGTTCATTGACTGACATATAAATATTTTAAGAAACCTGAATCACAACTTAAAAACTGTTTGCTTGGTAATTAGGAAAAAAAAATTTGCTTTAAAAATCATTTGAATACTATATTTCAGATTGTGTTTTGTGTTGTTGATAAAAATCATTTGATTTGAACAGAACACAATTTCGTGTACATTTATTTTGATAAAAGTAGTTTTAGTAATTTTTGATAACAATTGAAATCGCCATTGTCGAACATCACCAACAGTGATTCTTTAAGATTGTCAGCAGCATTTTAAATTTTTTGTTTTTGATATAGATGTCCCCAATACCAGAACATCCCATCACAGTGCATCATGGTGACAGACCCTAATGATGCCTGTTGTCGTCAGCCCCAGTGTGACTTCACCCCGAGCGTCGGACAGATCACGGGCACCCTGGCCCCTAACGTGATCCCCACCAAGGTCCCCGGTCACATCATTGGACAGGCTAATACGCCGGCTCCTACTCCAGGACCAGATGGGCGTTATCCAACACCCCAACCACTTAGTAAGTTGTTTGTTACTTTGTTTTACCTCTAACACTTCTTGCCTCTCAAAATTCTTAAGGATGGTGGGAAGTATACAGTACTGGTTCTACCCACGAAAAATGGGTTTGTCTACCTCTACCGCAAAAACTCGTCATATATGGCTAAAAATGAAGTAAACACCTTTCAGATAAATAAATATATATATTTTTTTACTTGTTTTCCTTTTTACGTTAAGATAAATGTGTTTAGCCTTATTTGTTCAATTTATCCTTATTTTGTTTCCCTTTCGTTTTTTTTTTTTCATTTTGTATCCTTTTGTTTTGTTTGTACTAAGTTGTTCTGTTGAGCTGTGGGATTATTGCATCTGCAAACACAGTCACTGATATACTGATGCTGTTGCAGCTATATCTATTCATGCATGTATTCGTTACCTTTCAGACTATTGCGAATACAAGGGATCGCAGTATATGCAAGGCGCCACCTGGGATGATGGCTGCGATTATTCATGTAGATGTATAGATGCTTCCCAAGGCAAATACCAGTGTGACGAAAAGTATGCTATAAATTAGATATATCAATTTCCAGTAATGCCAAAGAGTTAAGATCCATATATAAATTCAGGACATTAATAAAGGTTACAGGATAGTTTGTTATAGTTTCTTTTTATCAGCAGAATACTTATAAGAATGAGAATTCAATTATCCTATTATTTAATGGTGAGTGAAATCCAAGGCACAACTTTCATGCACTGAGTGTACTTCAGTGGGGGCATTAGTCATATATCAGCCATTTCTAGTTATTAAATACTTTTGTTTATGATGAGTCTGCCGGCATAGTGTGGGACATTGAATTTGAATTCACTATTTAATGCTTTTGTTTACAACAGTCTGTTGTCCTAGTGTAAGACATTGAATTTTAATTGATTATTTCATACTTACGTTGACAACAAGTATGTGGGTCTGGCTTAAGAGGTTGAATTTGAATTCATTGTTGGACACATTCTGTTAACAGATGTCCCAAATACACGAACCTGCCTCCCCAGTGCCATCTGATCAAGGACGCTGCCAGTCCATGCTGCTTCAAACCCGTCTGTGATTTTACTCCAACATCTGGCGGGATCACTGGTCAAGGTACCACGCTGGCCCCCATACCTGGACACCCAACACCAGCCCCACAACCAGGAACCGTGGCTCCAAACCCAAATCCCGTAAACCCCTACCCAACACCTGGACTGCCAAAAGGTTTGTTATGTATTGTTTTTCCCACACTAAGTCTATAAGTATATTGCCTTCAGATTTATATGAAATTTGACTAAAGACTGTGAAAGGTGAAATTACATTTTTGTGTCTGTTACATTTAGCATAATCTGTTTATAACAACTCAACAAAATTCACACTTGCGATAACGATAGTTCAGACCTCAATGTGAAGTACTCAGTACTCAGACAGTGTTCTTAAAATGATTCCTTTCTTAGGTTTATATTAGAACTAAATTAACTACCAGAACAGCAAAAAAGCCATCTACAAACGATCGAAACAGTAAAAACATTTGGTGCCTATTTGGCAATAAACACGTATATATGGTTGTGTCTGAATAAAACTGAAATTGAAACCTATGAAGTTGGGTTCAGGATGATTTATTTAGCATTTACACATGGGTATATTTATACCCTCGCAAAATATCCCCCCACTTCACAAAGGAATCACGCTCTCCTTAATGTCCTGTCGTGTAACACATTTTTGTCCCATCTCCGATCGCGCCATGAAATTTATTTTTTAGCTCTACTGATCAGAGATCAGCAGAGCTTATGCTGTGGTGCGGCGTCCATCTGTCCGTCCGTCCGTCTGTCTGTCCGTAAACTTTTTTTTGTAGCGACAACTCCTCTGAAACTACTGAATGGATTTTCATGAAACTTTACAGAAATGTTGCCCATGAAGTCTAGTTGATCCTAGCAAAAATTCATGTTGATGTGAAATCCAAGATGGCCGCCAAATCTAAAAATAGGTTTTTAAAAAACAAGTTTGTAGCGACTACTTCTTGAAAACTATAAGTGATATTGATATGGGACTTTTTCTAAAATGATCAGCATGACATGATGTTGTTCCTTGTCAAAAATCGTTTTGATTCGACATTAAACATGGCTGCCAGCGGCCATCTTTGTTTACTTAGAATTATATAATGAAAACTTGTAGCGACTACTCCTCTGAAACTACTTGACGGATTTTCATGAAACTTCGCAGGAATGTTGCTTTAGATGTCTAATTGATCCTAGCAAAATTTTAGGTCGGCCGGAAATTCAAGATGGCCGCCACGACTAAAAATAAATTTTCAAAATACAAGTTTGTAGCGACTTCTTCTTGAAAACTATAAGTGATATTGATATGGGACTTTTTCTAAATGATCAGCATGACATGATGTTGGTCCTTGTCAAAAATTGTTTTGATTCAACGTTAAACATTGCTGCCATCTTTGTTTACATAGAGTTATATAGTAAAAACTTGTAGCGACTACTCCTTTGAAACTACTTTGCGGATTTTCATGACACTTTACAGGAATGTTGCTCTTAATGTCTAATTGATCCTAGCAAAATTTCAGATCGGCCAGATATTCAAGATGGCCACCACAGCTAAAAATAGATTTTTAAAAAAGAAGTTTGTAGCGACTACATCTTGAAAACTATAAGTGATATTGATATGGGACTTTTTGTAAAATGATCAGCATGACATGATGGTTATCAGAGTCAAACATTATTTTGATTGACATTAAACATGGCTGCCAGTGGCCATCTTTGTTTACATAGAGTTATATAATGAAAACTTGTAGCGACTACTCCTCTGAAACTACTTGACGGATTTTCATGAAACTTCACAGGAATGTTGCTCTTGATGTCTAATTGATCCTAGCAAAATTTCAGGTCGGCCGGAAATTCAAGATGCCGCCACGGCTAAAAATAAATTTTCAAAAAACAAGTCTGTAGCGACTACTTCCTGAAATCAAAATCAATCAGTAGAGCTTCAAGGTCATTGACCTCTTGTTATTACTTACATTCCTCAAACAGTTTTAAATGGGTTGTTCCCAAACTTCATATACACGTAACAACTGATAAAAAAGCAGCAGTATTCATAACCAGCAATGGTAGTTCTAGTAAATTAACAGTTGTTAAATCGATGAATCCTATCATAGCCTGAAATTGTTTTCCAAATGAACCACCATTTATGTGTTTGTTCAGACGTGTGCGTGTACAGGACGAATCAGTATACACAGGGACAGCAGTGGTTTGACGGCTGCAACTTCAAATGTACGTGTGAGGAAGCGGAAAAGGGCATCTACAGATGCAGCAAGAGGTTAGTGTAGATTCTGATGCGGAAACATTTAAATCATGTTTAAAATTGTTAGTTATTTGTAGTCATATCAGAAACAGTTTATATCTTGTAGGTGTTTGTAGTAACCCGTTACCGACAGGTCCCTTACAGGTCTGAGACCATACCTGAGGTTTTATAAAGCTAGTAAAGAATACAATAGAATATTTATTTATTCCAATCATGGGCCATTTCTGGCATTACAATCACATAATGTAACATGTAAACAAAGCATATAAAGAAAAGAAGGCTTGCTTTTGATTATATGAAACACAAATAACTAAAGATTTATAATTAAATAAAGATTATACTAAAAAGGAAACCAATAACTATTCACTACCCTCCATTGGTTGTAATTTTAAGGGAGACAACTCAATAACCTCCCTTAATGAAATGGGAGATAGTCCAGCTCACTGTTTTTTGGGTTGTTTTTATAGCCGTTATAGGGTCATATTCCCATTACCAATACATATATCTTTTTCCCAATTTTGAGACAAAATTCTCAATTGAAGAAGAAAAAGAAGTTTAAAAACATGAGGCAAAGAGAATTAGCTCTGCGAAATGTCATGCTTTATTCAGTGAACTAAACAAACTGTAAACAGTATTAAAGACACAACTATGAAATTAATGTTTTACTGTATCTTTCCCAATTTTATGAAACTCGCGAAAAAATTCCCAATCGTGACTGACTGTATGGGCGATTTCCCAAAATAAAATTAAAAAAAAGATTGAAATTACATCACATTCAGTCAGTATTTTTTTAATTACTATTACTATGGCAAGATTTTCATTGTGAAAGTTATAATTAAATATTTTCTTAAATAATTAACCTATTTTGAAAAAGATTTCTTAGATGTTGAATTTCTCTATTTCAGATGTGCTGAATACCCCACTGTGCCAGCAGGCTGCACTTTAGTTGCAGACCCCTCAGACCCACTCTGCTGCAAAGTGCCGCAGTGCACACCTGTTACCAACTCCACCAACCCATTCCCAACCGCGCCCACAGGGGTGATCCACGGAGGTAGTGTGACACTGGCTCCAACACCGATAATTACCCCAGCTCCCCAGCCAGGCGTGTCCACCCAGGCTCCACCACTTAACCCCACGCCAGCACCAGTACCTAAATGTGAGTAGTCCCCCGGGCTCCAGCCATAAACCACACTCTGCTCTTCTTATAGTTGGATCATACCATACAGTTAATAGGGGTGGTAGGGTCACAGGTAGCTGTATCAGTGTTGGGAACTAAACAAAAATATATAAAATTAAAAAAAAAGAAGATTTGTTAGTTGTTGAAAACAAACATTTAACGTTTTCATGAAAACTTATCCCTGAGTATTGTAACTACTGTTTGTCTGTCTGACTGGCTGGCTTCCTATGTTAACTGATTACTAGGTGTGTGAGAAAGGTATGACCAACCCAAGGACATCAGAGATGTGGAATAAACGTGCCTTTAATTGTTTCTTATATCCTTTTCTTATGCACTTTGTGCATTTGAGTTTCTATTTTTCACCGTCAAAATGCATAATTATTTATGTAAAAGAGTTATGTTGAATGCCATTATCGCAAACATAGTTCCTCAGTTAGACATCTGAGTGGGGCAAAAATTTATCGTTAGCGACAACTCTGTTTTTCTATACCTGTCTAACCTTCCTCCCACTCATTTTTAAATGCCTATCTTTTATGATATTTTACTATTACCGTAGTTTACTTTTTTGCAATTCAATGTCTGTATGTATTGATGTGTGTTGACATATGTATAATTGAGAATCTGTCGTCATTACACATGTAATGGTTTATATGTATAAGGGTTTGTGCTTGAGAACTGTAGACCATTGCAACGCATGCATTTGAGTTCTGGCGGTGACATGTGTGACCTTACATGTTGTTGAGCAGAACAGCATTAGCAGATATGACCTTACAAGTTGTTGAGCAGAACAGCAGTAGGAGATATGACCTTACATGTTGTTGAGCAGAACAGCAGTAGGAGATATGACCTTACATGTTGTTGAGCAGAACGGCAGTAGGAGATATGACCTTACATGTTGTTGAGCAGAACGGCAGTAGGAGATATGACCTTACACGTTGTTGAGCAGAACAGCAGTAGGAGATATGACCTTACACGTTGTTGAGCAGAACAGCAGTAGGAGATATGACCTTACATGTTGTTGAGCAGAACGGCAGTAGCAGATATGACCTTACATGTTGTTGAGCAGAACGGCAGTAGCAGATATGACCTTACATGTTGTTGAGCAGAACAGCAGTAGGAGATATGACCTTACATGTTGTTGAGCAGAACGGCATTAGCAGATATGACCTTACATGTTGTTGAGCAGAACAGCAGTAGGAGATATGACCTCACATGTTGTTGAGCAGAACAGCAGTAGGAGATATGACCTTACATGTTGTTGAGCAGAACAGCAGTAGGAGATATGACCTTATATGTTGTTGAGCAGAACGGCAGTAGGAGATATGACCTTATATGTTGTTGAGCAGAACGGCAGTAGCAGATATGACCTCACATGTTGTTGAGCAGAACGGCAGTAGCAGATATGACCTTACACGTTGTTGAGCAGAACAGCAGTAGGAGATATGACCTTACACGTTGTTGAGCAGAACAGCAGTAGGAGATATGACCTTACATGTTGTTGAGCAGAACGGCAATAGCAGATATGACCTTATATATTGTTGAGCAGAACGGCATTGGCAGACATGACCTTATGTTTGTTGAGCAGAACGGCAGTAGCAGATATGACCTTACATGTTGTTGAGCAGAACGGCAGTAGCAGACATGACCTTATATATTGTTGAGCAGAGCGGCATTGGCAGACATGACCTTATGTGTTGTTGAGCAGAACGGCAGTAGCAGATTTGACCTTACATGTTGTTGAGCAGAACGGCATTAGCAGACATGACCTTATATGTTGTTGAGCAGAATGGCAGTAGCAGACATGACCTTACATGTTGTTGAGCAGAACGGCAATAGCAGATATGACCTTATATATTGTTGAGCAGAACGGCATTGGCAGACATGACCTTATGTTTGTTGAGCAGAACGGCAGTAGCAGATATGACCTTACATGTTGTTGAGCAGAACGGCAGTAGCAGACATGACCTTATATATTGTTGAGCAGAGCGGCATTGGCAGACATGACCTTATATGTTGTTGAGCAGAACAGCAGTAGGAGATATGACCTTACATGTTGTTGAGCAGAACGGCAGTAGCAGACATGACCTTACATGTTGTTGAGCAGAATGGCAGTAGCAGACATGACCTTATATATTGTTGAGCAGAACGGCATTAGTAGATATGACCTTATATATTGTTGACCCCCATTTCATTTCTTGTATTACAGCTGTGTGCATCTACAAGGGAAAACAGTACACACAGGGTCAGAGATGGCAGGACGGTTGTGATTACAACTGTGTTTGTCAGGATGCCATGAATGGCCTTTATGAATGTACAGAAATGTAAGTTTTATACATTCTTGTACTTGTCAGGACACCATGAATGGCCTTTATGAATGTAAGGAAATGTAAGCTTTATATGGAATCTGGATAGTAACACGGAAATACCATGTACGGTACGCGTAAGGTACTTTGTCAGCGTTATTCCAAAATCTGACTGCTCTTTTATACCCCAAATTACATTCACCCTGTTTGTGTATCCACAGTCTGCATTACATGTCTCGAGGATGATTAGATTCTATATATGCCAATAGAGTTACATGCCTGTGTAAAAATAAGTCTTCACTATTATACTTGTGTGTTAAAGTGTTGATTCATCCTCGCTATATTGCACTGGGCATTTTAGCTAGCCGAGCTCGGTTTAAAGGGACACACGTCATTCTTGATTTGTTTAAAAACTCACAGCGTTCCATTAGTTTTCCTCTTAACTTGCATTTGTTCAATCATTAATATTAATTGTTAGAATAGTTCAAAGCATATTATTTTTGCATATTACTAACTTTTATAATATTTCACTAGTAATATATTTAAAAATTTGGTAAAATAGTGAAGAAAGTTGAAATCTCAATTTTTTTAATTTACTTATATGCAAGCAGTTTTAAAGTCAAAATGACGCAGGATAACTAAACCGAGGAGCAAATTTGAATGTTTGAATAAAACTCAAGATTGCCATGTGTCGCTTTAAAGTCTCATCCTAAGAACTGATAAGAAGGCAAATACTTTTTGTTAACCCAAATTCAATGCTAGCTGGGACTAAATGGGCAATCCCGGGGTTACTAAACCACGACGCTAACCGTAACACCACAGTGCCACGTATTGTTATAATACTTATAATTATTTGATGATTTATTCAGCTGCGCCAAGTACCCCAACCTGCCTCCACAGTGTAGGATGGTACAGGACTACAACAAACCGTGTTGCCAGGTGCCTAAATGTGACTTTACTCCTACAACCGGCGTGATCACCGGTCAATTGACCCCTGCCCCACGACCAGGCGTTTCAACCATTGCTCCAATCCCAGGGGTTCACCCAACAAGTGGCCCTACTCTCGCACCCACACCCAAAAGTAAGTACAGAATCTCTTTTGTATAATATGTGCAAGGTGTTACCCAATTATAATTTTATCAGATGCAAAAATGCTCCATACCCCCAACTCACCTATACGACTTCGGATTATAAATTCTACAACTGAATAAATGTTATCATTTTGGCTATTCATGAAATTGAATATTTAAACATCCATTGACCTGTGTCATGTACCCATGAAAGAAACGATCGCCTTTTATCACATTAGAAACACCATCACTATAGGAACCTATAATATTCCATCACTATAGCAACCTAATACACTCCATCACTATAGCTACCAAAGACATTACATCACTATGGCAATTTTAGACACTCCATCACTATAGTAACTGTAAACAGTCCATCACTATAGCAACCATAGATCATCACTAGAGCAACTGTAGACACTCTGTCACTGTCGGAATCAAATATACTCCATTATTATAGCAACCTAAGATAATCTATCACTCTAGCAACAGTAGACACTCCATCATTATAGCAACCTAATTCATTTCATCACTATAGCAGCTTTAAACACTCCTTGACTATAGCAACTTCAGACACTCCATCACTATAGCAATGGTAGACACATCTTCACTATAGCAACCTAAGACACACCATCACTATAGCAACCTAAGACACTCCATCACTATAGCAACTTCAGACACTCCATCACTATAGCAATGGTAGACACATCTTCACTATAGCAACCTAAGACACACCATCACTATAGCAACCTAAGACACTCCATCACTATAGCAACCTAAGACACTCCATCACTATAGCAACCTAAGACACTCCATCTATAGCAACCTTAGTCTTAGGGAGAGGGATATAAGATACATATAGATAAATTGTGTGAAAATATTTCTTTTCAGAATTTTGTAGCTACAATGGAGTGTTGTTTAAGCAAGGTCAGAGATGGGACGACGGTTGTGACCTCCAGTGTATCTGTGAGAACGAGATGACCGGATATTACAGATGTAACCAGAGGTAAGACATACACAGGTTTCTAAAGCCAAGATTGCTTCCAATTGATTTTTCGAGAAATGTAGGGAATGGTTTATGCTTCTTTATAATTTTGACGAAAAGTGAGTTGACCGACAGATACAATTTATTTTACATTGATTGGGATACAAGCTATATAGATGAATTATTTTGTAATTATTTTTTAGATGTGCCCAGTACCCTCAGGTTCCGAGCGGATGCACCCTGGAGACCGATCCAAGTGATCCATGTTGCCGCGTCCCCTTATGCAAGAACTTGCCAACCCCAGCACCAAATCCCATGTCAACTCCAGCACCAAACCCACTGGGACCAAATCCAACATTACACCCTGTGATTCCAGGACAATCTACACCTGCACCCATTCCAGGACAACCTACACCTGCACCTGTCGCCACCCTGGCACCCAACGTCAACCCAACGCCACAACCACAACCCTACATACCAACACTGGCTCCACCTGTCATCAACGGTCAAGGTAGGTTGCGTATTTACTTGGGGTAGCATTGTATGCTTTGTGTGCATCTACTTCGAACATCGTCACTACTTGTCGATAAATTGGTAAACACCATTTTGTCTGATAAAACTTTAAAGGTCACACGTCAATACTGCAGCACAGATGCAAGTTATTCAGAAAAACTAAATATTTTAAAAAAATCAAGATTGGCATGTGTTCATTTAAAAGCTTCACATCTATCTGATCGCGACGACCATTATTACTTTATTATTTTGAATAGAGAGTTTTAAAAATGTCTGTCTTATTTTTCATGAGGGGCCAAGAAAGTGCAGTCATTAAAATGTTTTGTTTGGAAATATCTTTCAAAGTTAGAAGTGAGAAACAAGACATGAATTCCAATCTTTAATAAGCAAAAATCTTTAATAAGCAAAAATACACTTATGAACTGCCAAAGGTTCGGCTGACCTATATGTAATTGTTTTGAACTATAGCACTTATGATTTTTTCCTTTATGTACAATTTTACATAATCTAAAAATAAACATGGAAAGAATATTTATTTATTTATTTACCAAATCTGATAGTTTATGTACAATAATTACCACATGTTTCTCTTGAAGGTGTGACCCCGACACCACTACCAGTTCAGCCAGGCATGAGCACTCCAAGCCCACCCCTGCCCGTATGTGTATATAATGGCAAATCATACACACAGGGACAGACATGGCAAGATGGCTGCCAGTACAACTGTGAATGCGTTGACTCCATGACGGGACAGTATAGATGTACAGAAAGGTACGTCAATGTCTGTGTATAATTCGAAGATACTCATATTGTGATTGTATTTAACTAGAATACACCAGTATATGAATTCATATTGCTATTGTATTTAACTAGAATACACCAGTATATGAATTCATATTGCTATTGTATTTAACTAGAATACACCAGTATATGAATTCATATTGCTATTGTACTTAACTAGAATACACCAGTATATGAATTCATATTGCTATTGTATTTAACAGGGTTTCTAAAATTTTAAAATGCAAATCGGTCCAGGTTTTTTACTACCGTAAGAATCGCACATATTTTGAAAAAATCACTAAAATCGCCGTACTCCACCCACCATGTCAGCTGCACCATGCATTTTTTCTGTTTAGTCATTTATATAGAGAACTATTTAAAATGTATGTTTGTATTATATTTGTATTATTTATAACTTACTTTATCACAATTTGTACATTTTAATGACTGACATCATGTCTTCGCTTTACTGAATGAATAACTTTCACTCAATATTAAAATTGTTGATCATTTGAGGAATTGAACCGGAAGTGTCTAATAAACCGGAAGTCGCGTAAAGAATTTTTTTTAATGACGCAAACAAATTTCTGTCCCAGCTTTGGCCATTTAAAAAAACAAACCGACACAAGCAAACAGGCTAACACCTTACGACTAACGGTATATCAAAGAAATTACAGACGGTAACACGCGTTTTAGTGAACCGACAGAACGCGTGATATACTTTCTCTGATCTCACATCAAAGGCATGCTACCTAGCTATAGACTCTTCCGGAAAACTCCCAAATATCGGTAATGGTTTAGTCCAAATTGACCTACTTTCGCACAGCGAGTGACAAAAAATCGTATTATGGATCAAAGAATATTGCTGCAAGACATATTAGAAGGAGGGTAAAGGGCAATTGTAGATTTTTTAACGACCGATAGATAAAATATCTGGACCGATTTAAACAGAGATTTTGAAAAGAAAAACGGTCTGGAGAAACCGATTTCGGTCTGGGAACTGATAAACCGGCGATTTTAGAAGCCCTGGTATTTAACTAGAATACACCAGTATATGAATTCATATTGCTATTGTACTTAACTAGAATACACCAGTATATGAATTCATATTGCTATTGTATTTAACTAGAATACACCAGTATATGAATTCATATTGCTATTGTAATTAACTAGAATACACCAGTATATGAATTCATATTGCTATTGTAATTAACTAGAATACACCAGTATATGAATTCATATTGCTATTGTACTTAACTAGAATACAGCAGTATATGATTTCTTATTGTGATTGTACTTAACTAGAATACACCAGTATATGAATTCATATTGCTATTGTACTTAACTAGAATACACCAGTATATGAATTCATATTGCTATTGTATTTAACTAGAATACACCAGTATATGAATTCATATTGCTATTGTACTTAACTAGAATACACCAGTATATGAATTCATATTGCTATTGTACTTAACTAGAATACAGCAGTATATGATTTCTTATTGTGATTGTACTTAACTAGAATACACCAGTATATGAATTCATATTGCTATTGTACTTAACTAGAATACACCAGTATATGAATTCATATTGCTATTGTATTTAACTAGAATACACCAGTATATGAATTCATATTGCTATTGTACTTAACTAGAATACACCAGTATATGAATTCATATTGCTATTGTACTTAACTAGAATACACCAGTATATGAATTCATATTGCTATTGTACTTAACTAGAATACACCAGTATATGAATTCATATTGCTATTGTACTTAACTAGAATACACCAGTATATGAATTCATATTGCTATTGTACTTAACTAGAATACACCAGTATATGAATTCATATTGCTATTGTACTTAACTAGAATACACCAGTATATGAATTCATATTGCTATTGTACTTAACTAGAATACACCAGTATATGAATTCATATTGCTATTGTACTTAACTAGAATACACCAGTATATGAATTCATATTGCTATTGTACTTAACTAGAATACACCAGTATATGAATTCATATTGCTATTGTACTTAACTAGAATACACCAGTATATGATTTCTTATTGTGATTGTACTTAACTAGAATACACCAGTATATGAATTCATATTGCTATTGTACTTAACTAGAATACACCAGTATATGATTTCTTATTGTGATTGTACTTATAACTAGAATACACCAGTATATGAATTCATATTGCTATTGTACTTAACTAGAATACACCAGTATATGAATTCATATTGCTATTGTACTTAACTAGAATACACCAGTATATGAATTCATATTGCTATTGTACTTAACTAGAATACACCAGTATATGAATTCATATTGCTATTGTACTTAACTAGAATACACCAGTATATGAATTCATATTGCTATTGTACTTAACTAGAATACACCAGTATATGAATTCATATTGCTATTGTACTTAACTAGAATACACCAGTATATGAATACAGAACAGATTTGATTTTTAGTAATGTTTATATTTTACTAAAAGAGATAATAATTTGTTGTATGCTCTGATTTATCTTTATTGTTCATGGAAGATTGTGCATGATGTCTACATATCTATAGTGTACATAAACACCTCCCATGTTCTTGGTTCCAGGTGCCCGGTGTATCCCAGCATTCCTTCATACTGCCGTCTGGTAACCAGCCAGACTGACTCGTGTTGTAAGGTGCCCGAGTGTACACAGTTGCCCACGCCCGCACCCAACCCCTACAACACACCTGCACCTGGTCCAGGTATGTATAATGGGTAAAGATGACTTCGTAACAAGCTGCGTTAATATCTAAAATAAACTGACAGTTATTAATCTGTTGAATATTATTTAATTGTGTTAAGGTTACTGCTTTCAATAACAATGCAGTGCATGACAACACACCAAGAGGTGTGAACGTGAAACTCTTTTAGTTTGATCTAAATAGTTTGACATTAAGCTCTTGACTGAAGCTGTCTTTTCTGATGGAATCCATATAATCCATATAATCCATATTCTAACGCTCCTGACAAACATGCTGCAATCCGATTGGTTGACGTTCAACATTTTGCGACTATTGAATAGTGCATAACTCTTCACAATTAAAGGAATGAGATGTTAGGCCAACAAATATGTGACGGCATCTGGTTTCATTTCAATGCATTTGTCAGCAAAATTGTCAAAAACAATGGAATGCATTAAAAACCTGATTGAAATTTTGCTTCAGTATATCAATCGTCTAACTGTTCTCCATTAAACAAAATTTGCGACCATTAAACGCTTGATATACTGTTGCAAGATTCAAAAAATCAATACAGTTAACCTATGATAATAATATGTCTTAAATAAGCAAATTAAATTTCCGGTAGTGGAAAGTTGACTCTTAATGATGATAAACCACTGGGCTTTTCATGTACATGTATTTAAACATTTACGCATTAATAAAAAGAAAAAAATATTTTTCTTCCATCACGTGTAGTAACAATACAGCTTTCACTTTTCAGTAGTAACACTTGCGCCAGGTATTAATCCAACCATAGCACCACTACCAGGTCACACAAACCCAACTGTGGCTCCCACACCAGTACCAGTGGCGACCCCAGCACCGACACCCATGCCTAGACGTAAGGAGCTATTAAAATATAAATTTTGATATTATTTTTTTTTAAATTTTACTGTTAAAAACTGTTTCTTTTCAATCATAACGGAATTCTTTCTTACTTGGTGATTTCCCCCAATTTCAAAGGCATGGGGTTTCTCAAGTTGAAAGAAAAAAGCTCTGATAATATTGTATGACAAGGTCTTCTTTATACATGGTTTCCTGACATTCATTTATACATGTACTGCTATGTTTCACCTTGTTTAACTTTCTATATTTCTAGCTTATGTTTATTTCCTTATCATTTATGACACATATTATGTTTTCTAGTTCAGAAAATCGCATTTGACATTTTTAATAACGTCAAGTCATTTTTGAGGCAAATAATCAAAACGAAATTGCATGACAAGATAGAAATTCCATCGAATACTATAGAAATAACACACATACAATGGAAAACAGTAATTAAGCAGTTTATATCAATGGAAAACGATATGGAAGTATTCAATAAAAAGGTTTCTGGCAAAATATTATTCAAAAACTACAAGATCTAGTGTGTTCATATGATTTATATTTGAACGTAGTTGCCAGCAAACTGCTCTTTTTTTGTGCAGTGACTTTATACTGTAATGTCAAAAACATTTAAACATTCTTTTTGATATCTATTCAAAACAGTCGACTAAACATTAAATCATTTTAGAAATATTTTATTAATTAGAATTTGGTCATCCTGGATTTTAAGAACATCATTACTCACTGACAAATAAAAACTCAATGAGTTCTTAGAATGGATGAGTTTCTCTACCTCAATAAATTAACTGGTTTCATTTGTCCAGTTTTTATCACTGAGCCAATCAGAATGCTTCATTCATATTTTCATTTGGTTCTTTCTATCATGACATCACTTTCTGGTATTATCACATCATATCCTGGTATTATCACATCATGTCATGCTATTATGATGTAACTCAGTGAGATCTGAAACTCAAATCATCTACATGGCTTTATTACCAGAATGTATACCCTGCTTTGCACCGTTAACGGTCAAACACATCTTATTGGAATGTGTAGACTTTGATCCTATGCGTCAAAGGTACTACAATGTTAATACTATGAAAGAGTTATTTGATACTGTAGATTTTAGTCTTGTTTTAGATTTCCTAAAAGAGATCAGACTATATAAATCATTACAATGTGTTCTTATATATTTACATGTTTATATGCCCGTTGACGGGCATTTGTTGATTTACATTACATAGTTTATATTACACCTTATCATGCCTTATTTTTTTTATTTTTTTTTTAATAGTTTATCTTTATATATTTACACTTATTTTTAAATAATACTTCATTTTTCATCAATTTTTGCGCACAATATGACCTATTTATGTGTCGACGTGCCGTAAAACAACATTCATTCATTCATTCATTCTACATGGCTTTACTTTGTTTAGCTGTTCAGCTGCTTTTAGCAGTCCCCATTACAACAACAAAAGGAAGAACTATTAATAAATATCAGATGACATCATCAAAATAATTTGACCAATCAATGATCAATAAAATAAAAGACCTCCACATTCTGGTAGGGGGTAAACTCGGCTCGGTGTTTATCGTTGGTGCTCAACTGACTTTAGCCCTTTACAAAACTAGTTTGTAGTGATAATTATATTAAAAGCTTTATTTTTTGCGTACATCTGTGTATCTTCTTTTGGTGTTGTTTGATTTTAAAAAACCAGTATGGATACATTTAATTTAAATCATGGTCTAATATTTTCATTTTTCATATAGAGATTGAGGATGAAGTCCGAGTAAACCCCTTTATTTTCACCTACTGAATATCTCAACCTCCCTGAAGTTAACCGGATGTGAAAGTAAAATAAATCGCCCACCTCTTTTTAAAGCTTTCCTGTTACTCAAAAACAAAAGAAAACCCAGCTACCCACGGACCTGTGTTTAAAGATTATACTATTGACAAAGTAAAGTGTTACTATTATTTGAGTTGCTGGATTACAATACACTATACTATACGAGACTATTTATGATTATTACAGAGGTGTGTATCATGAAAGGTGTGCAATACACGCAGGGACAGAAGTGGAATGACGGCTGTGATCGCGTCTGCGTCTGCACTGACGGCATGACGGGACATTATACCTGCACTGACAGGTAATTAAATATTCATGTAACCTTTGTGATGACCTTTGTTCAGCAAAACACTAATCAACATTTATGACATTACCGGTAACTAGAATTACATTTATTAGTAATTGTATACTTAAAAATTACTGAAAGAGAATGTCACTACAAAAAGAAATGGACTAGAAGTTATAACTGCAGTTGTAAAGCAGAATATACATACGACTATTAAAATGCATCGATCTCTGAATTTATACACATTTTATAAATCAAAATCCAAAAGTGTTTTTAAATTTGAGCCAAAAATGATAGAGATATGATATCGCAAATCACGTAGGGATCATTACTGAAATCGTGTAGAACAGTATAATAGCAGTGTATTATACTCAATCTCAAATGTAATATCATTTCTCTGTTGATTTATTCTCAAATTTAATAACGTTTTCAGCTTTTAAAGTAACAAATGTATCTTTCCAATGGTATATTAATTATAATATTAGAATGTCTATTCCATTGTTTAACATCAATAATTAACTCTGATCCATTTCTTTTTTTACCAAGTATAGTATTAATTATTAATATGGGGTTTATCGTATGGCACCAGGTCATGTTTTATATTGGTATTATGGTATAGTGGGCTTTGGCAAATTGGTTTAAAACGAGCTTCTAGTAAGTTTTTATCACTTTACAAAAAGGTGTATATTTACCAGTTTTCAGATTCTGTTTATTATGTATCTCCTACACATGTTGTCAGTATTAAACAAAGGTATTACACATGTTACATATTATCAGTACACATGTTTCAGTTGTCGAAGTTCAGTGTGAATGTAACATAGGGCAATATAGATATATAAGAAGTCAGCACTCAGCATATTGGATAAAGTTCTCGATGGTGATTGGAGAGCGACAATCATGTAATGAAAATCTGAGGAGATAATGGGACACAAGTTAATCAGTTGCACAGCTGCTTATAGGCACTTCAGGCCCCAGCCTAACCTTTCCCAGAAACGAAAATTATAAAAACGCTAAAAAAGTATTAAAAAGGAACGGATGGCGGGAGGTGTACAGTACTGGTTCTACCCAAGAAAAGTGGGTGGTCGGCCTCCACCACAAAAAATCAACCGTCATATATAACCTTACATGTGTTGAAAATGACGTAAAACACCATACAAACAAACAAACCAAATCATATTACTGTTATTTTTTAAATTTAAAATATTGTACCTCAGTAATTCCTGACTCTGAAAGGAAGATAACTGCATGTGTGTCGGTCACTAATTACAACATATCTTCTCTATAGATGTAAGGTGTACGCCAACATCCCAACTTCCTGCACGATGGTACCCGACTCGTCTGATCCCATTTGCTGCCAAGTACCTCAGTGTATCCCCATCCCTGGAACCAATGGTGTGCCCACCCCAGGACCCACAGACACACCAAAGATCTATACCAATGCTCCTCATGCGGTAGTGACAGGCACAGGCACCCCACCCACTCCTACCCCAATGACAACGCTGGCCCCACGACCAGGTGTCTCGACACTGGCCCCTCAACCAGCCACAGTGGCCCCTGCAACAACACCCAAACCAAGTAAGTTTGTTACTTGCCATTAGTTTTATTTTGTAATTTCTGTTTTTATAGTAAAAATTAAATTTTCTGGAAATCAAGGTCATTTTTAGTTTATGCAATCACAGGCATCAGACTTAAGACTGTTTTTGCCACTTCTGTCAAAAAATAATTGAAAACACAAAATAAATCTTGAAAAATCAACGCTTGAATTTTGTCATATAGTAATTGAAAACACAAAATAAATCTTGAAAAATCAACGCTTGAATTTTGTCATATAGTTTCTGTATTTACCATTTAAAAACATATACCAATAATTTCTACCAATGATACCACTTGTTGTTTGCTCTGTGATACAACTTAACTCTTGCTGACTTGTTTTCACCGTTACTAGAGGTGTGTGTCTACAAGGGTGTGATGTATGCTGAGAAGCAGAGATGGCAGGATGGTTGTGACTACAATTGTGTTTGTGACGATGGTGTAACTGGCAAATATACCTGCACAGCCAGGTAATCATTGTCTGTGCATTTTATAATTTCACCATACTTTATTAATTTTAGGAAGTTAAAATTTGACTTGATTATTTAAACAAGTAATGCAAGTGTATGACTTAGCAACTGCTCTTAAAAAGGTGTAGTGACTGACAATGTAAACTTTCGTAAATGTTATAAATTTATTTTTGTAAATGTTGAAAGGAAAAGGTTGCTTTTCAAAGCTCTAAGCTTAAACAACTAATGCAAGTTTAAAACTTAGCGACTATTTAAAAAGTTGTCAAGACTGACAACATAGTCTGGGCTGCCCAAATGTCGAAAGAGTATTTACACGCACAATGTTTTCTCCAGGTGTGGAAATTATCCCAACCTTCCGAGACAGTGTCATCTGATGAGGGATCCCAACGACTACTGCTGCTACGTACCTCAGTGTGACTGGAATCAGCCCACACCCAACCCCTACCTCACACCCAGTCCAGGCACCACACTCGCGCCTCAGCCAGGAGTATCTACACCAGCACCAGTACCCACAGCAGTACCTCAACCCAAAGGTTGGAATAACTATACAGCTATTTTCTTAACTTCACCTATTAATGGTTAAAATACAGTTTTATATGTAATTTGAAAAATCTAATTCCACACAATTACTTAGTATTTTTCATAACACGTTAGACTATGTATGATGGTTGATTTTTAATGGTGGAGGCAGACCACCCACTTATTCCTGGGTAGAACAAGTACTGTGTACCTCCTGCCATCTGTAAGCCACATTCTCACAAGTCCAGCTCCCAGTGGGATTCAGACCAACAGCGGTGAGAGGCGAGAAGGTTTCAAATGCAGCAGCTATACCTTTTTGGCTATGAAAGCCCTTGTAAACTTTCAGAAATCTGTTATATGTGTCTGGTGTTGATGTCATACCTGTATTGTTTTATTGCAGCATTCTGTGTGATGAACGGTGTCACCTTCGGACAAGGACAGGTGCTCACTGATGGCTGCACACAGACGTGCCGCTGTGACGATGCCGACTTAAACTACTACAACTGCTTCGACAGGTTAGGCAACGTTGTCCAAGTTTCATTAAAACGTTCAAAGTGTATTAATATTGAAGTAATATACAACTGTTTGTGTCTGTGAAGAGCAAGGATTCCCAGACTTACTGCAAGGCTGTCACCATAGTTACGAGCACTACTCATTATCAACCATAGCAGGACCTTCAAATTCAGTTACGCTTCAATGGTTATAGTTTTGGTTAAACATTCCATTTATTGATGACTGGAGTTATCAAATTTAATGCATATAGGTACACCCTAAAGTATGTATCCCGCCAGCAACAGCCAACTTTTACAACACGTGTACACCATTTCTAAACCTACTGACAATGAGGCATATATATAACTTACATATTTTGAGAATCCAAACACTATAGACACAATATAAACGGCTTTATCCAGCCAGACCAAACCTGGAGCATCAAATTAAGAGTTACCAAGTCTTAATCCATTTTACGCATATGCAATCGCGGGTATTTTAAAAACCAATGAAAAAATTGATTCTTTTAATCGGTTCATATACATTATTATATGACCTGAACACCTGGATGGTGTTTTGATAAACGGTTTTGTGGTGTAAATTTGCCGTTAGTTGGCGGGTTTGTTTCTTTAACACACATTTCAGTCTTAAAGGCTCTGCAATGCCAACTAATGCATATTTACAAAATCGTTACATCGTATATACACCCGTAGTTGATCAGGTGAATCATTACATCGTATATACACCCGTAGTTGGTCAGGTGTACATGTGGTAATGTTTATAAATGAGACAAATATCTGTATTTGAAGCCTATTCATATTTGGATATTTTGATAGTACATTCATGTATTGAGTAGGTGAACATGCATTATTTTATAAGTATAAGACTGGTTAAATCTGGTAAAATGACGTCGTTGTAACATATTGCAGTTAAACTACTTTTAACTGCCACACGGCAATCTTGATCTTGAAAAATCATGTAATGTAATTTAAATAATTGCAAAGAAATAAAAATTACAGTGAAAATGATCACTGAACAAATTAAATATCTATTGGCACTTTTAATGTTATTGACACAAAGCAAAAAATTAAGGTACCAGTTATATTACTCAATAAATACTCGAAGATTGTTGAACGTGCCTTTAATGAACATTTACATTAAGTGTTTAATACAGTGTTTTGATTAAGCTGTACGTTTAGCTCAGTTTCTAAGGAACTTTTGTATTTAAGATGGCAGCTTCAGAAACTCATTGCGTGATGTGTTTTTTTCAGATGTGCCAACTACCCGAACATCCCCATAGGCTGTATTATGGTTACAGATCCGAATGACGCCTGCTGTCAGATACCTCAGTGCAACGTCATACCAACGCCTGCACCTTCCGTCAGTATTTGTTCAAATTATATTTACAACTTTTGTCTTGGTTGTACATCGTTTAATGTAAATTAAGTTGGTTTTAAATTTGTAAGCCTACAGGTAGATGCACAGTGTAAAAAGTCTTACTTTCCTTAAAATAGTTTTACCATTTTACTTTTCTGTTGTTTAGTCTGGTACTTATTTTTACAAGAAGTTTCAGCTTACCTTATTGTTTGTTCTTTAATTGTTTATGTGACAACACTAATTTGCTGTCTTAAAAGGTATCTGTCAAAACATTATCTGACATGGGGATGTAGGGGTTGGGGATTTTTTCTTTTTTTTAAATAAATAATTTTGCTCGTTTAACTTTTAAACAGGTGACACTTGCACCAAACCCATTTGGATCTACCATAGCCCCAGGCCTAAATCCAACCCTAGCCCCTGGACTAAACCCAACACCAGGTGTCAATCCAAACCCAACACCAGGTGTCAATCCAAACCCAACACCAGCTCCATCTCCAATCCCTACAGCCGTACCAGGAATAGTGATCAACCATCCAGACCCAACCAGAGTTCCATCACAGCGAGGTAAGCCACTGTAGAATATACTATTATATTACATATTTGTCTGTGATTTGTATAGAAAATACTGGGATAGAAAAGCTATATCTACTCGTTTGCTATCTCCCAGTTGGAGATATTTCCCAGTATGGAACATTGCTCGGCCTTTTCCGTCAGTGGCGGGAATGCCAAATGACGTTCCGATTGTTTTACGGACGTCGTCGTCAGATTCCGCCACTAGGAAATAACGATTACGGAAATTAACAAAGAGTTCCGGTTCCACTTGTTTTGTTTGTATGACGTAACGTCGTCTTGGATGACGTAACGTCGTCTTGGCAAACTGGTGTAAAAAGGCGTGAATCGTTAGAAATATTAATAAAACATCATTTTAAATTATGTAATATATAGTTTAATAACCAGTGTTTCTGAGATACTGAAAATATCTTTCCCGTATCTCAAAAACACTGGTAATTAAACTCTATATAGAGAACAGTTGCAAAATAAAGTATTTATAAATAATGTCAAAATGACACTACAAAACTGTTTATCAAAACTCTTTACGTGGTCCCACCTTCATTCCATTAAGCGATGGGAGAGCTTATATTAGCAGGATTTTATAATGGATATTTCGACAATAAAACACGTTTAAAAACATTTATTACTGAAAAAGAGCAATATTGTGTTTAAAATTTCCTATTAAATGTTTTAATTTTACTATATGCAAAATTTTAAAGACTAAATTAAGGTTTTATTTCATACCCCAGCCAACCCTGTTTTCGCTTCTTGGAGAAGGGGTTGGATGGGGTTTGAAAGTTAATACTCGGACCATGTAATGCTATCCAGGTGTTCAGGTCATATAATAATGTATATGTGACAATTAAAAGTATAGTTCTTTTCACTGGTTTTTAAAATAACCGTGATTGAATATGCTAAAATGAGTTACGAGTTGCTCTACTGGAAAGGATGCCCATTAAATAGCCATTACTTACCCATGACTTCAATGCCATTAAAATTCCCATTAATAATGTAGTTTTTCATGGAAGTTGTTACTATATATTCCATATAAGGGACCCCATTATTTATGACAATTTTAATGGCTGTAATATTAATGTCATCCTGCAAGTTAATGCCCATTACTGTAAATAATGGCACAAGCCACATAAAAATAATGCCCGTGAAATGATTTGAGGGGAAATGATGGCCATTATTTACACCCATTACAAAAGTAATGTAAACGTGCCATAAATAAACGTCCCGCTAGTTTTTCGGCATAACTTGCCTTTGTTCAATCATTAATATTAGTTATAAGAATAGTATTAAGCAATTTGTTTTTGCATATTATTAATTTTTGATATTATTGAATTAATAATATATTAAAACTGATAGTATAATAAGACGAAATAGTGAATACTTAAAATTTTATTGATTTAAATGTAACCCGTGTAAAATTAAAAATGGTACTGGATATATAAATCGAGATACCCATTTCAAACACTTCAAGATTGCTGTGTGTCCCTTTAACGGTAGTAAAACTAAATTCTCAAAAATAATGTGTTCCAGTGAGTTTTATAGGTGAGTTTTCGGACATGGCACTTTTATTTAGCCTCGTCCGTTGAGTAAGGACGTATACAGGACGGTCCCATGTTTCAGAATCTATCATCTGGGCATGTTTATAAACCATAGAAATATATTCGTTGGTGAATAAAAGGCAGATTCTCAGATTCTTATGTACCCTTCCACTCTCTGTAGTGGCAACAATAGTTCAGTTGTACTTTTATGATATATATATATTTTTTCCCACTGTTACTTGTGTGACATGTGTTGTGTTGTATTTGTACCTTTTACTTGTGTGACATGTGTTGTGTTAGTATTTTTACCTTTTACTTGTGTGACATTTGTTGTGTTGTATTTGTACCTTTTACTTGTATGACATGTGTTGTGTTGTATTTGTACCTTTTACTTGTGTGACATGTGTTGTGTTGTATTTGTACCTTTTACTTGTGTGACATATGATGTGTTAGTATTGTGTTAGTATTTGTACCTTTTACTTGTGTGACATGTGTTGTGTTAGTATTTGTACCTTTTACTTGTGTGACATGTGTTGTGTTGTATTTGTACCTTTTACTTGTGTGACATGTGTTGTGTTGTATTTGTACCTTTTACTTGTGTGACATGTGTTGTGTTGTATTTGTACCTTTTACTTGTATGACATGTGTTGTGTTGTATTTGTACCTTTTACTTGTGTGACATGTGTTGTGTTGTATTTGTACCTTTTACTTGTGTGACATATGATGTGTTAGTATTGTGTTAGTATTTGTACCTTTTACTTGTGTGACATGTGTTGTGTTAGTATTTGTACCTTTTACTTGTGTGACATGTGTTGTGTTGTATTTGTACCTTTTACTTGTATGCCATCTGTTGTGTTGGCATTTGTACCTTTTACCGGTTATTTGTATGCTGTCTGTTTTGTAGGATTCTGTGTGTACAATGGCGTACAGTATGCAAAGGGACAGACTTGGGACGATGGATGCACGTACCACTGTGTGTGTTTGGATGATATGACTGGACAGTACAAATGTACAGAAAGGTACGTCTTTCCTTGATTTGCTACAACAACTGTTTATTTTTACTCAGATGAAGTAGGCTCCCCTTAGTAAAAGTTTAAACACAAGGTACAGACAGAAGTTTCATTCCCCTTCAGTAATAGCTCATATGTATTTTGGAAAGGACATTTTTAACTTAATTTGGTGGAAATAATGGGCATTTGGGAAAGAAAATGTCAGGAGAAACTTTCAAAATTTGGGCAAACCGATGGTTTTAAAGAAATTTGCATTGGGAATGGGTCCCCAGATAAAACCATGTAGCTAGTATTATTAATAAAATGACATAATATTTAGTTTATAAGTTCATAAGTTAATGGCATTCCTGTGTTTTCAGATGTCCACGTTATCCCAGCATCCCCACATACTGCGTGATGGTGGAGAATCCTAATGACAGATGCTGCAAGACGCCCAGCTGCCCCGGCCTCAACCCAACGTTGGCACCAGTCATGACCCCGGCCCCTAATGCCAACCTAACACCAGCACCAGGAACAGTCACACTGGCACCAGGAGTGAACCCAACACCGGCACCAGGAACAGGCACCCTGGCACCAGGAGTGAACCCAACACTGGCACCAGGAGTGAACCCAACACCGGCACCAGGAACAGGCACCCTGGCACCAGGAGTGAACCCAACACTGGCACCAGGAGTGAACCCAACACCGGCACCAGGAACAGGCACCCTGGCACCAGGAGTGAACCCAACACTGGCACCCAACCCGCACATTTTGCCAACCCCAATACCAATGCCTACTCCACAGCCGTCACCAGTTCCTAAAGGTATAGATGTACATTTATCACATAACAGTGTGAGAGTGTAATAAAGCCATGAAATATCTATCATATTACACTAGTGAAATAAATATGCAAATGAAGGCCGAATCATCGTTGTTCGGTCCTTTCCGTTCAGCTTGGTGTGCAACAGAATTGCCTCGGTGATCTCTGTAACCATTTAAAATACAGATTATGGAAATCAATGAGGTAGTTTCGTTGTATGGAAAAGACCAATAGAGTCAACATACGTTGTCATCATACAAACATTCGATGTCAGAAACATTATATATAGGAAGCTACAATTGCGCTACGGCAATGTTCCATATGGGACAGTTTTTGATTTATATGATAAATAGAATCACTCATTCTTGCCTGTTTAATATTGAAATCCACTTATTAAGCTCGGATAAAATAGATATGATGCTCAGCAGAGCCTCACATCATATGCATGAAAGAAAACCAAGCGGTGTGAAAATTATGTTCGATTAGCGATAATAAACAGATAAAATGTTTAATTTTTTATGATTAAGTATGATAATTAAACAATCAAATAACTCTGTTTGACACACTATTATTTTTTGTCTAATTTGTAAACTCGATGTTTGTATATTCTGTAAGTTATATTCAGCATGATTTTGTTCTGCACATTGCATATTACATGGTTTGTTCTTCATATGGCATGATTTGTTCTGCATATTGCATGATTTATTCTGCATGCTGCATGTTTTGTTTGACCATGTAGATGTATGCATCATGAGTGGCAAGGCGTACACCCAGGGACAACAATGGTACGATGGTTGTCAGCAGATCTGTGTTTGCGATGATGGAGTAACTGGTCATTACACGTGTAACCAGAGGTAGTGTTACATTATTTGCTGTCTTCCATCCCTGCATTTATAAAGTTGACTCTTCTCACCTTATGTGGGTCATACCAAAGAATTAAATAAGGGGGAAAGGGTTAAAAAATGTATTGACCATAAACATTTTTATCATAAGAAAGACAGAAATTCAAAAAAAAAAAAGACTACAATACCTTTAATTTTACAAAACGGTACAGAAGCATGATGAACTAACTGTTAGTCGGTCATAGCTGTAAATCAATCATGACTAAGTAAGTTGATCATGGGTATCATAATCGCATTTGGTATCTATTGAAAATATATTCATAGTCTGAAGTAATCCTTTTTGATATTAATAAGCAATCTTTTTTTTCTTTTTTTTTAATTAATAGCATGTGTTCCAAGAATTAAAATTCTAGTTAAACTCATTATCTGCATCACTTCACTATGCCTAAAACGTGTTCACAGATGTCCGACCTACAGCAATGTTGCGCCGACATGCATATATGTTCCAGACCCGAATGATCCAGTTTGTTGTCAAGTCCCAAAATGCCAGTCCCCTAACAGCGTTACACCCCAGCCACAGATCGGTAAGTAAATATGCTTCTGCCATCCATGACTTTATACAACATTTGAGATTCTCAGAATCGTAACTTAACATGGGATCAATAATCGAATAAATGTAGCACTGATCATTCACTAAAAATATCATCAATAATTGACTAAATGCAAGATCAATAATATAGTATCTATAGCATTAATAATTAACTAAATATAGCATCAGTAACTGAATAAATATAAGATCAATAATTGAGTATCTATATCATCAATAATTGACTAACTAGAGCATCAATAACCAAATAAATATAGGATCAGTAATTGACTAACTATAGCATCAATAACCGAATAAATATAGGATCAGTAATTGACTAACTATAGCATCAATAACCGAATAAATATAGCATCAATAATTGACTAACTATAGCATCAGTAATTGAATAAATATAGGATCAATAGTTGACTAACTATAGCATCAGTAATTGACTTAAATTGATAGGATCAGTAACTGACATGTATTTCAAATCTTTTCAGGTACCATTACGGGGGGTGGACCTCAGCCAACACCCAGACCCAGCCCAACATTAGCACCATCGCCAGGTAAGCATATTGTTTTTCCTTATGTCAGAAGTAATTTGAGCATGGAACGTTCAATTCAGCTCGAGATAAAAAACATTGCGCATTTAACAATCAGTGACACCACTGGCTATCAAATTCCTGTTTTATTTATTATATGCACTGGTCATCCCTAAAAAAAGGGACAATCAATTAAGTCAGAAGGCATCTTCATTTTGCATGCCTCGTCTGATGAACTTGATTTGAAAATACACGGACATATATATTATTCTCTATCTGAAAATAGCTTACATGTACATCGATGATCATACTTAAATTGGCAAAATTGATTACGGATTGCAGAGCCTGTGCCTTGCCATCATAATAGAGGATAAACTGAACATTACCCACATTTGATAATGGTGTATTAAACTATTTTAAAGTGTCTAAAACCATTATATGTATATTGGACTACTGTTTAAAATTAAATTGTATTCTTTTACAGGAGGACAGCCCACACTAGCGCCAGGAGTGAGCCCTACTCTGGCCCCTCAGCCTGGAGTTTCCACTGCTGCCCCTATACCCGGCGTAATTACACCTGCCCCTATACCCGGCGTAATTACACCTGCCCCTACTCCCGCCCCAAGTATGTTGAACTTCGCTGTTTCTTACTCTGCAAGTCATCTTGGCCTAAATCTTCGAAGGCTGGCTGCTGAATCTTATAGATATATTTCTCAATTTATTATTATTTTTACTTTAAAACTGCTTGCATGTCAGTGATAAAAAAATCAAATTTATAGCTTTTTCGTTGTTTTTCTGCAGGTTGTAATATATTTTTTGATGCACTATACTCAACAATAAATATTAAAGATGCAAACAGAAATTGTTTTGAAGTATTGAAACACTTACCAATAATGCAAATGTTCAAACTAGCATCACGACAAGATTAAGATTGCCATGAATTTCTTTTATGCTCAGTTGAAAGAAATTTATCTCAACCTTTTAAACATACTTTTTACTTTCCACCTACTATCTTAACTTTTAAAAAATACTTTTAACTTTTTTCCTACGATCTTCACCATTAAAATACTTCATACTTTCGCCCTACAATCTTCACTTTTAAACAAATACTTTTTACTTCTTCCTAATACCATCTTCACCATTACAAATACTTTAACATTTTTAACTACCTTGTCTGTATTTAATAGGGCTTAAAATCTGTGCCAAGCCTGAAATAGATTTTTAAAACAAAACTGTTGCCATGGTTTCAGAAGTGTGCGTGTACAAGGGTAGTATGTATTACCAGGGACAATCGTGGAGAGATGGCTGTCAGTATGACTGCGTCTGTGACGATGCCGATCACGGAAAATACACATGTAAAGAAATGTAAGTACAAAGTATAGAATTGGCTTCTGAGGCGTGCCACCACAGAATGGCTATCAACCGATATATCATGAATGAAAATTCCTGGCCATGATTTTCCATTTACATCAAAAATAAAAAGGATAAGTAAATATTTCTGTAAAAACATACAGTTTACCAAATGTATGTGTCTGCATTTGTGGACTCAAACAGTATGTGATTTTGTAAATTGTATTGAAAAATGTACCGTTAAAATTAAGAAGATTGAGTTAAAAATTAGTATTGCTTCCTTGAAGTCCAATAAAGAAGAATAAAACTTTAAAAAATGTCTTCAGGAGAAACATTTTAAATTTCTAGTGCTTTAACCTGATATAACTTGATACATGTTCCATTCTAAACAAAAGTTGTTAGAATAAAGTTACTTTTTTTTTATATAAATATTTGCAATCAGTTATGTTACTTGCCTCTTAACAAACATAATTGTCTTTATTTATCAGTTCACATGATACTCACTTGATATACAATGTAACTGTCATTTTTTTCTGCAGCTGTCCGTCATACCCAGGACTGCCAGTGTACTGTACCATGGTTTACGACCCGATGAACCCCTGCTGTAAGAAACCAGAATGCTCCACCCCAGCCCCTCAGCCTATCATCACACCGGCACCTGTTCCTGGGGTCAGTACTCCAGCACCCACGCCACAACCAAACCCGGTACCTAAAGTTGGTAAGTAGCTCGCATTAACCCAGAAGTCATTGTTTTCTCTGTTATTCTTTTATTGTTGTGGATTTGTATACTATTTCAAACAGAGAAGCTTAACGAAAATAGTACCATCGGCATTTCTTTGTGTAATTGCATGGTAACAACTGGTAATGTGCTTGTCTTGTATCTGATGGTTCGTGGGTTAGAGAAGCCACTCTGGTACAGTGGGCTCGTGACTTTGAGCAAGGCACTTAATGGCACTGCTTCATCTGTCAAAATAAAATGTAACTAGGCAGTCAGAAGAACTGGAGTCTCTGCTTTGGGCATGGGAATCTCTTCCTCTGCAGTGCACAAAAATTCCACTTATCTGCTCGCCATGACAAGTGCTCATTAATGCAGAAGTAGAAATTCAGATAAATTCTTTAACAGTTTATAAATTTGACCTTTCGAATATTACGTAGGGCGAGTAACTCAGAAATTAATTTTCCTGCCCTGCCCTGTGTTTTCTCCCCTTTACTGGAAGTGGCTCTAAATGACCAAATAATGGGTTGATGACCTGTTACACACTAATCATCTGTGCAATTTATTTATTTTTTCAAATAGCAAAGTTTATTTTTTCAAATAGCAAGTTCATGTTCCCATGAAAATTTGTATCTGTTAATGAGATATAATGTTTATATTATGCTCAGCGGCGTTACAACTTGCATAAAACAGTGAGGAGAAGATTTTTTCTTTAATATTGATGTTCAAGGTTTAATCCAGTTTGGTGGTGAATAGCCAAGAAAAGATCGAGTTTAGTCATCTGTTGCGAATGTTCCTTGTTATTTACCACTTACATGTATGAGCTGACTAGTGGATTCAAACTGAGATGAATTTAACAAATAATCACCCACAATCCTCTGAAGATATCAGTGATATTGTATATGTTCTGCAGATTTCTGTGTGTACAAGGGATTACCGCTGAAACCCGGCCAGACCTTCAATGATGGATGTGACAAGGTATGCCGATGTGAGGATACCATGACCAACAGTGTCGTTTGTGATGAAAGGTATATACATTCGAATATTTTGCTTGCACAAACTATGGGGGAAAAATTAAGTTTCTTTTTTAAAAAAAGCTTCTTACCATTAATAAACTTCTCTTGTCAAGTAGGCAGGTGGTACTTCTGCGCACGCGTTCAATGTGTCAATAGAATATGGCTATACCACTTTCTGAAAATACACTGACAGTAGTTGTCTATCTTGCACATTTTTTTTTATCATTATCATGCCTATTAAAACGATGGGAAAATAATGTAAACATAAGTGTGTTTTTTCTTCATTTTTATGGTGTTAAGCGTTTTAAACATCAGAAGTAAATGGCAAATTTACGATAAAGCGCTAATGGACTAATGGGATTTGCCATTTACTTCCGGCACAAAAGCACATAAAAGCCTAACTTTTTTTAATTAATTCTTTAATAAATAAAAATCTTTACTGAGTATATATTCACAAAAAGATTTTCACTATCTCGACAATACGATTTTACATTTATTTGAATAGTCAATCCTAAAAAATATATTTCAATGAAACTTTGTAGCTGTCATTTGACTGCAGTAATCCCAGGAAGAAACCAATAAAGAAAAAATCAATTCAGAATCAATTCAGGCCAAACCCCAAAACTGAAGCTTTGAATTAACAGTTCATTTTACGCGTATTCAATCACAGGCATTTTAAGAACCCGTAAAAATACCTATACTTTTAATAGGCACATATACACTATTTTATAACCTGAACACCTGGATAAGGTTTGGATAAATGATTTTGTAGTGTAGTTTTGCCATTATTTGGTGGGTTAGTGCTTTTAACATTTTTTAATTTCATGACTTTATGATGAAAAATCCCAGTTAAGCTTTATCAGAATGCATCCCTATGGTTTTGCGTTATCAACCTTCAATGTACTGGGAATTCATTTATAGAGTATGAAAGTTCAAAATTTGAATGTGGGCAAAATAATGTGAATCTGCACTGATTTCAGTTATAATTTACCAAAGCTAGTTTATAATTTTTAAATCTGTTTTGTCACGTAATTATGTTGCCATTATTTCACTAAATATATCACAACTCACCTACAGATGCCCAACATACCCGGCCCTGCAGTCTGGCTGCTCCATGGTGACTGATCCTAGAGACTCGTGTTGCCAGGTACCGGAATGTCAACCAATCAATCCAGTTACAAACCCCAACACAACCATAATAACTGGTGTGCCAGGGACAATCACCGGACACAGCCAACCTAGCCCCAACCCACAGACTGGACTCATCACTGGAACACGAGGTAATGTTAAGCATGCTATTTCTTTCTTTCTTATAAGTGTGTTTCTTTTAAATACATTTTTACCTACATGTATCATTTTTGAGTAAATGAGTCACAAACAAATGAATTTTCCTAATTAAGAAAAATTATGGATAAATTAAAGGGCATACATTTGAAAAAAAATGTTTTAGATGCGCTTTAGTCACCCTAAATGTGAGGAAAAGGATGTTAAAATGTGTGACAAGGGCTCCCAGAAGTTAATTCTGTTCTCCTTGGTTTTCATCCTTACAAAACCATTGGTATTATTGTCATCTCTGATACATTTGATTATATCTGACAGATGTGTGTTTATACCACGGTATACAATACAAGACTGGTGACACATGGGACGATGGCTGTACATACAACTGCATCTGCATCGATGGCATGACAGGAAATTATAGGTGTACAGAAAGGTATGTGCAAAAACTGGAACATTTCACAGTCTGAGTTTCCACGTTAGCTTGTGTTGCGTACATTTTGGTTTAGTTTTTTATTAAATAACAATAAACCTATGAAACTAAAAGCCAACAGATGACTTATGGTCCATCTTCTTATTAAAAACATCAGAAAAAGTCTGCCTCAAAATCCAGTTTCCTTTGTCAGATTTCTTTGTTTTATATAGCTTATGTCTTGTTTTAATTTTATTTCCTTTTGTTAAAGTGGTAATCTAAACTTTAATTGTTTAAAATATAATCATGTACATTAAAGCTGTTGACCAGGTCACTCCAGCAGAGATGTTTTGTGCTCTAAAACAGAGGAAACATAAAATACAAGATTTTCATAATAAAACTAAATCTATAAAGTATTTGTTACTTTATAATGAAAGTTTCTATAATATCGTGTTTCACTACTTGCAGATGTTCTAGATACCCGAAAGTTCCCTCCATGTGTACCTTGGTACAGGACCCCGCTGACGTCTGCTGCCAGAAACCAGTGTGTCAGTTCATTCCACCAACCCCATCACCGAACATCTATGTATCCCCAACACCACAGCCACATGTTGGTCCCACCCTAGCACCTCAGCCAGGAGGTCAGACACCAGCACCTCAGCCAGGAGTTCAGACCCCAGCACCTCAGCCAGGAGTCCAGACACCAGCACCTCAGCCAGGAGTCCAGACACCAGCACCTCAGCCAGGAGTCCAGACACCAGCACCTCAGCCAGGAGTCCAGACCCCAGCACCTCAGCCAGGAGTCCAGACCCCAGCACCTCAGCCCAGTGGCACTGTAGCACCAACACCCAGAAGTAAGTTTTAGTTTTTGGACATATTCTGCTGAGTTGATAAAGATTTTGTTGTATGAGTTGATTTAAATATTCTGCCATGAGTGAATATAGATTATAAAAATCTTTCGTCCAACCCGAGGTACAATTGTTTTTATCGGAACCGACGTTTGGAATTTCCTATCTGAACCGGATACCCATGATTGATTCTTTTTCTTGCATATCATTGACATTTTGGGCATTGACGTCGCCAATAAGTAACGTTTTACTAAATAAAGGACGTCTTACATCTGTTCACGTTATTAACATCATTATTGATGCGTGTGAATTCTATCTTTACCCATAAAGATAAGACTTTCCATCCCCCATGTAAAACACGGATACCCTTTATATCCGGTATGCAAGAATATACTATGATTTGATCTAGATTATGCTATAAGTTTTCTAAAAAATATATTAAAGGGACACACGGGAAGCTTGAAGCATTGAAATTAGCATCTCGATTTATTTATCCAGTATCATTTTGACTTTAAACCTGCTTGCATATAATAAAATAAAATACTGAGTTTTATTCTTTCCGTCTTATTCTATCATAAGTTTAAATATATTTTGGTGCAATATTATTAATTTATGCAATAATGTGCAAAACAATTTGCTTTTACTACTCTAATAATTAATACTAATGATTGAACATGTGCAAGTTATGTAGAAAAACTAGCGTGATCGTGAGATTTTAAAAAATGAAGATTGCTGTGATTGTGTCCCATTAACAATTGAATTTTGCAAAAAAACAGGAGCAAAAATCAGACTGTCATAGTAGTAATATTGCATTTTTTGTAGGTAAGAAATAGATGATAATTCATGTATAAACATCCAAACTGTGTAATGTATACTTGCAGTGGTTTGCCAGTACAAGAACAATCTATACAGACAGGACCAGGTCTGGTATGACGGCTGTAACGCCATCTGTCGCTGTGAGAACGCTGTCACCGGCTTCTACAGATGCCAAGAAAGGTAATTACCCATAGTCCTAGTAGGGGAACATTTGGTTTCATGAGGGCCTCAAGGGAGGTTAGCATCATGCTAGTTGAGTCTCTATGAGCATTTTCAGTTGCATTGACCTAATATAGTACCGAATGTACTGTTTTTTTTTAGTGTTTACCGTAATTAAAGTTATAAATATGTAAAACAAGCATCTTAAACTTGCCGTTTTAAAGTGATTGCATGTACTTAATGGTTGAGAAGTCTACTACAAAATAAATGATGAGAACAGAGTGAATAACTGATTGGAATCCTTCCTTTTTTGTAACATTAAAAAATTAACCTCAATACCCGGATAATCTGGTCATAATCTGTTCATTTATGTTTTATTTAGTTGCAAATGGAAAATATTTAATTTTTATTTTTTTAGAATATTATAATTACAACATTTCAGATGTGCCAAGTATCCAAGTGTACCATCCTCCTGCACACTAGTCCCTGACCCCAAGGACCCAACATGTTGCAAAGTTGCCTCGTGTCCGATTAATCCCAGTGGACTTACACCGACTCCAGGCTACTTCACCCCCAGCCCATTGAACACACCAGCCCCACCCATGGTGACTGGCATTGCTCCAGTACCCACACCCAGTCAGCCACAGCCTACACCCAAGCCAAATCCCACACCAGCACCCATCCCTGGGGTGTCAACATTGGCACCAACGCCAAATCCAAACCCAACGCCAGCACCACAGCCGAAAACGGGTGAGTTTATTATACACATTGAGATAATATTTCACCAGGTGTTGGTTTAAACTTTCACATAAACTGGATAGATGATTTGCAAACTTCTTTTCGAAAATTGCCTTATGTGCATTAATTTTAGAAGTAAATGTGAGGCAACTGATACAAAATAGTAATTTTATTGGTGTTCTAATTGACTGTTCACATTTTATTTGTGTTCTAATTGACTATTTACATTTTTATTGGTGTTCTAATTGACTGTTTATATTTTTATTGGTGTTCAAATTGACTGTTTACATTTTTATTGGTGTTCTAATTGAATGTTTACATTTTTATTGGTGTTCTAATTGACTGTTTACATTTTTATTCGTGTTCTAATTGACTGTTTACATTTTTTATTGGTGTTCTAATTGACTGTTTACATATTGATTGGTGTTCTAATTGAACGTTTACATTTTGTTGGTGTTCTAATTGACTTATTACATTCCACTGCTATTCTAACTTGCTGTTTACATTTTATTCATGTTCTTTTTGACTGTTTACATTTTGTCGGTATTCTGATTGACTGTTTACATTTTTATTGGTGTTCTGATTGACTGTTCACATTTTATTCATGTTCTTATTCACTATTTACTCTTTAGTCATGCTCTTATTAACAGTTTACATTTCGTTGGCATTTTAATTGACTGTTAACATTTATTTGCTATTTTAAATATTGTTTACATTGAATTCATGTCTTAATGTTCTGATCGACTGTTATAGGACTGTTATAGTTTATTAATGTTCTGATCGATGTTATAGTTTATTAATGCTCTGATCGACTGTTATAGTTTATTAATGTTCTGATTGACTGTTATAGTGTATTAATGTTCTGATCGACAGTTATAGTTTATTAATGTTCTGATCGACTGTTATAGTTTATTAATGTTCTGATCGACTGTCATAGTTTATTAATGTTCTGATCGACTGTTATAGTTTATTAATGTTCTGATCGACTGTTATAGTTTATTAATGTTCTGATCGACTGTTATAGTTTATTAATGTTCTGATCGACTGTTATAGTTTATTAGTGTTCTGATCGACTGTTATAGTTTATTAATGTTCTGATCGACTGTTATAGTTTATAAGTGTTCTGATCGACTGTTATAGTTTATTAATGTTCTGATCGACTGTTTATAGTTTATTAATGTTCTGATTGACTGTTTATAGTTTATTCTTGTTTTTAGTGACTGTCTACATTTTATTCATGTTCAAATTGACTGTTTATATTTTATCAGTGTTCTGATTTTGAACCGTTTCCATGACTACAGGTTGTTACTATAATGGTATGATATACAGCAAGGGCCAACAGTGGGACGATGGATGTGCCTACCACTGTGTGTGTGTAGATGACATGACTGGACAGTACTCATGTACTAAACGGTAAATATCACATATACCTCATATAGTCAGTACTTGTGTACTAAACGGTAAATATTGCATACGCCTCATATAGTCAGTACTCGTGTACTAAACGGTCAATATCACATATACCTCTTATAATCAATACTCTTGTACTAAACAGAAAATAACAAATATGTCTCATATAATCAGTTACTATTGTACTAAACGGAAAATATCGCACTCACCTCATGTAGTCAACAGATCAGTTGTCTACAACTCTTAAGAAAAAATGTCAGTTTTTTATGTAGTATCATTTTACAGTTTTGTATATATATATGGCAGGTTTGTGTGAATGTGTTAGCTATATTTTGCCCCATCACACGTGTGTGGTTTATTTTCATTTCAGTTGCACAGACTACCCACAAGTACCCCCACAGTGTGTGCTAGTCCAGGACCCCAAGGACACGTGTTGTCAAGTACCTTACTGTGACTATGTCAACCCTTCACCATTCCCTCATGGTGGTATACCAACCCCAGCCCCTAACCCCTACCTGACCCCTGCCCCAGGAATGCCAGCTTTCACAACACTTGCACCAGGACTGACACCAGCACCGGTGCCACAAGGTAAATATGGCAGTTTATTTTGTAGAAGGTTATGGCAGTTTTTCGAGAATTAAATTATGACACTTAACTTTAGTTAAGGATGTTGGCTGGTCAAGTTTTGACATCTTCAAGTCTAAACATTTTATTTTTTAAATCATAGTTTTATTTGACAACAGAATTATTTCATTTTTGCCATTCTAGTAGATATGGATATAATGTAGGATTTAAGATGGTAACATACCAAATTTTAAGCAAATTTTTTTTCTTCATATTTTTTCCGTCATTTGTGATCATTTTTTGTTGTCAGCAAAATAGTGGGTATGGGTAGCTCCGAGTAGAATTTATCCTTTTGCTATAGAATAAATCAGATATTTGTTTTTCAGTAGTGGAATACATATATAAAAGTAGATACTGAGCTAATTTTATTTTCGATCTCCGTGTTAATATTGTGTGTACAGTATTTTACATTGAAAATGTCAAAATAACTCCAAAATGGGTGTAATCTAATGAATTTTTAATAAAAAATCATTAGAAGCCTGGTGACCTATATATTTTTTTACTTGTTTTGAAAGAAATGTCATAGGACCTTGACATATACAAGTTTTAAAAAAAGTTGATCATTAGAACATAATTTTTTATCTTGAATTAATTTTTCGGTAAAAACAAAAGTGGGTGGGGTACGGTCCTTATACGTTTGCTTTTAAAAGTAAAAAGAATGAGGATTACAATTATTTTTGTATGATTTGAAAGATATGTATATATGTAATCCAAAATTAATTGTTGTTTTTCAATAAATGTAATGTTATGAAAACAATTGTGAAAATGTTCAATGACTATATTTTTCCTCTTTTTAGTGAAATTTTGAAGTTAGAAATATGTGCCTTCTTCAACCACGTCTGGAGGGAAAAAAAGTGTGGTGACCTAGCCCTTTTTTGATAATTTTGAATCTAAATTATACCAAAGAAGCTTTAAATATGAATTAAAAAAAAATCTCATCACTACATCCTTTCCCAGCCAACCTCCTCAAGTTTGCATTTTCAAAAGAGATATTATATTCATAATGTTTGTGTCAATATCGTTTTGACATACTGTGATGATATATCAAGTTGGCGTATGGTATTGACATATGGTGTCGACATATTGTGTTGGGATATGCTATTGACATATTGTGTTGATATATATCGTGTTGACATATAGTATTGACATATTGCGTCAACATGTTGTGTTGAGTTAAGGTATTGCCATATTGTGTCAACATGTGTTGATATAGCTTTGACATATTGTGTTGATATATTGTGCTGACATATGGTATTGACATACACGATACATTGTATTGTGTTGACATACTGTGTTGACATATTGTGTTGTTTCAGGTTTCTGTGTATACAAGGGTGTTTACTACACACAAGGACAGACATGGAATGATGGATGTGACAAGAAATGTAGCTGTGATGATGTCATGAAGGGATATTACTCATGCACTAACAGGTAACATACTTATCTCCCTTACTGTGATGATGTCATAAGAGATATAATTGAAACACGAACCGGGAACTTATCTCCCTTGGTAATTATGACTTTCATGTCACATACTTCATGCCTAAAGAGTATAATCTCTGTCTTTCTCATGTTTCATGATGTAGTGTCCCTGAATTTTGACCTTAATGTTTATATTTTTTTGAACACTATCTTTAACCTTAACATCCATCCATTTGTTAAATGAAATCAGCTTTTCTTTGAGGGCTGGCCTGGCGCGGTCGGTAGCGTCGGTGTGTTCTTATGCAAGACACTTATCCTTAGCTTTGTCCGTCGGATGGGGACGTAAACCGGGCGGTCGGTAGCGTCGGTGTGTTCTTATGCAAGACACTTATCCTTAGCCTTGTCCGTCGGATGGGGATGTAAACCGGGCGGTCCCGCATATCGGTTTATCCTCTGAGCATGTTAAAGAACCATAGGAATCTATTCGATAATAAGAGTAGGGCACGGTTCCCGGATTCCTATGTATCCTTCCCCTCTCTCTGGGGCGGCTCTAAATAACCTATACTTTGTTGATGAGCCGGTAAACAACATTCATAATTGGGACATACTTAAGTAAATAATGGGGCTGACAGGGGTTAATTTGTTTGGCTCTATTTTCCTTCTGCTCATGTTATTAGTTCTACTTAAACACTTATTCAAGTTTTTTTTTATAAATATAGATCAGTTATGGCTCTTATAGAATGAACAAGCCTTCATTTTATTATTTAAGATCGGAAGTATTCTAAGTTACTGGAGCAAATAAGCCTCACTTTTATTCTTCAATGTCAGAAATATTCTATGTAATCATTAGAATTTTTTTTTTCTGCAAGAAATTAATCTTGATGAACATTGCTGTTTCCAGGTGTCCATCGTACGCTAGCCTTCCAGCTAACTGCGTACAAGTAACCGATCCCAACGACAACTGCTGCCTCATTCCGGACTGTAACACATTCTCTGTGTCACCAACAACAGGACCCGGTCTTCCTGGCCATAACACACCGATCTCCTTCAACCCAGGCACCAACCCCACGGTTACCGGTTTTAATCCAAACACCACACCTACACCAATGATAATCGCGCCAACCTACTTACCTGGAACATTTACGGGTACCAGCAACAACAATGTAGTTGGTAATATAGGAACCGGCCCAAGTGGAAGAACAAGTAAGTCAGAACAATTTTTTTCAATATGAAATAACATTTTCACAATACTTTTTCTGACTGTTCTTGGCTATTTGAAGAAAGCTGACTTAAGCGAACACTTTAAACATATTAATTTTTCACTATACCTCTAATGAATTTGATAAACATGTTTAGGTTCCACTTTACCTCTAATAACTTCTCTAACATGTTTAGGTTCCACTTTACCTCTAATAACTTCTCTAACATGTTTAGGTTCCACTTTACCTCTAATAACCATGATAACTTCTCTAACATGTTTAGGTTCCACTTTACCTCTAATAACCATGATAACTTCTTCTCTAACACGTTTACATTCCACTTTACCTGTAATAACCATGATAACTTCTTTAAACATGTTTACGTTCCACTTTACCTCTAATAACCATGATAACTTCTCTAAACATGTTTATGTTCCACTTTACCTGTAATAACCATGATAATTTCTGTAGCATGTTTAGGTTCCACTTTACCTCTAATAACCATGATAACTTCTCTAAACATGTTTATGTTCCACTTTACCTGTAATAACCATGATAATTTCTGTAGCATGTTTAGGTTCCACTTTACCTCTAATAACCATGATAACTTCTCTAAACATGTTTATATTCCACTTTACCTGTAATAACCATGATAATTTCTGTAGCATGTTTAGGTTTCACTTTACCTCTAAAAACCATGATAACTTCTTTAAACTTGTTTAGGATCCATTTTACCTCTAATGACTTCTCTACTTGTTACATGATCCTCTTGTTTCCCCCAGACGCTTGCGTGTACAAGGGCACTGCTTATAAGCAGAACAATTCCTGGGATGATGGATGCCAGTACCAGTGTACTTGTGTAGATGAAATGCGAGGCCAGTACAGGTGCACTGAAAGGTATGACAGTAATGCTAGTTTTTCTGCATTTTTGTAAAATATTTGCAAATCATATTTATTTTTACAATTTTTTTTTTAAATCGTTCAAGCTGAAATGATTAAATATATGGAGTATAATGCATCCATTTTTGGTATACAGAATAAATTGATTTTTTTCCAATTTTTTTATTTTCACAATATTTAAAAAATAATAGCAGCTTCTAAGTGAAACATTAACTTTATTAGTTTCTTCGAGATAACCATGCTTTGTCTGTATTCACCACCCCCCACCCCCCCACCCCACACCCCCACTTCCACCCCACACCCTCTTATATCTGTATTTTAGATGCCCCCACTATGTGAATATTTCCATTATAGCCCATATCTGATTTTTAGATGCCCCCACTATGTGAATCTTCCCATTTTATTCCATACCGGTATCTGTATTTTAGTTGCCCCCACTATGTGAATCTTATAATTATAACCTAAATCAGTATTTTAGATGCCCCCACTACGTGAATCTTGCCATTATAACCCATATCTGTATTTTAGATGCCCCCACTACGTGAATCTTCCCATTATAACCTATATCTGTATTTTAGATGCCCCCACTACGTGAATCTTGCCATTATAATCCATATCTGTACTTTAGATGCCCCCACTACGTGAATCTTCCGTCCTACTGCACGTACAAGCAGGATCCTAATGATCGTTGCTGCCAGGTGGCCTCGTGTGACCTCTCCATGATCCCAACACCCCAACCACAAACACCGACACCTCATCCACCAACGACCGTGAACCCAAGTATTACCACCGGACGATCTGGATCAGGTCAGCCACCAATGACAGTTTATCCAAACATTAACACCGGACCATCTGGATCAAACCAGCCACCAATTACAGTTAATCCAAACATTATCACCGGACCATCTGGAACAAATCAGCCACATATTACAGTTAATCCAAACATTAACACCGGACCATCCGGAAGTGGACAACCAATTATTCCTACATCGATGACAGGCACCAGAGGTAAATAATGATCAAGCTGTTCTACTTGCACAGGTGTCAGTTAACCTTTTACTTTAAGCATATATCTCAAAATCCGCTTAAAGGAAGTCATTGAAACTTTACACATGTAGTCACTTTCATAAGAGGAACTCGTACATACAAGTGCCATAACTCTATTACGAGTTTTATAGAGATTATTTAACTGCTGGGATCGATTATAGGGAAATCCTTCACGAGTGGTAGACGTGTGGTTCTTTTCACGAACGAGCGCACGAGAGTGAGTGAAAAAACAAAGCACGTCTACCATCAAGTGAAGGATTACCCAATAATCGATCCCAGCAATTAAATAATCCATTTATTACATATAAATTACGTTTTTGCAAACACAAATTCGCTTTATTGAACGTTATCGGTCGATGACGCCAACGTCAGCAACACTTTGTTGACGTCACGACTCAACATCGCAACGTGAGCTATTATTGTGTTCTAAGTTAGCAACGTTAGTTATTATTGTGTTCTAAGTTAGTTATTAATATTTAGCGATTATGAATATTCTTGCACTGAGAAATCCCGATCTTTCACGCATAGAAATGTAATAAAACAGAATTATGCCTCTTTTCAATGAGTTACAGAATTATGCCTCTTTTCATGCATCTGAAGAGAGCATAGTTATCGCACCTTCCGTCCGTCTGTTCATCCATTTATCCATTCATCTACCCAAAGCAATCATGAGTCAGCCACAGCTTTGAAAGTACTGGTGACACTGAATGTTAATCACAATGAGGTGTGTCAAAAAACCTTTTCGGGGCATTTGTCACTTACCCTTGTTTTACTTAGTTTCCCAGTAAATAAAGAAAGACTCGAAAATCTAGCTTACTATCCTCCTGCCAGTTCTGGTTTTATTTATTTTTATGTTTGTCATGGACACCAATATTGTCCCTTGTTTCCATGACGGTGCAATAATATTACTTTAAACTCATGTTATCTTGTGAAAATTAATAGTCTTATGTTGTCAAGGTTACATGTTTATGATTACTTTTTTTATTGGAGAATCTAGCAGTCTTTGTTGAAACCATATACTGGTAGTTACTGTAGTTACCGTCATCACTGTTATTAATGAGACTTTACCATACTGTAGCGTTACGTGGTCCCGCCTTAATTCCATTAAGCGATGGGAAAGCTTATATTAGCAGGATTTTATAACGGATATTTCGACAATAGAACATATTTAAAAACATGTTTTACTGAAAAATAAATCGATAACCTGTTTAAAATTACCTATTAAAAGTTTGTTTTTTTGCAATATGCAAACTGTTTAAGTCGAAATTAAGGTTTTATTTCATACCCCAGCCAACCCTATCTTCGCTTCTTGGAAAAGGGGTCGGATGGGGTATGAAAGTTAATACTCGGACCACGTAATGAATATATACTACCAGTTTGTTACACACCAGTATTAGTGTTGGGAATTGGACTTGAAAAATAATCGATTAAGCGTCATCTTAGATGATCGATTACCGATTTTAATCGCAATTAAGTAATAATAGGGGATTTGTCTAATAACCTAAATAACTATTTATAGTTCAAGGATATATGGCAAAAAGGGGTGCAGGGTGTTTCATACCTGATGGACGTTTCGTACCCTGGATGTATCGTACCCAGTTTTGGGTACGAAACATCCAACGCCAAAATTGGATACGAAACGTCCTAGGTACATCAATGGTTCACAAAAAGAAACCAGTTCGGAGCCTAAGGACCTTTTATGTACATTTAGTATTGCATAAACATTTGAAAACAAATAAATGCTACGAGACTAGCTAGATATTTGACAGACACCAGACATTAAAAAGAGGCAATGATCGCCAAACCATAAGTTCTTCCTTGAAAGGAGACAACATATTTAAACAAAAAAGTATTCAAACCAGTTTCTAAACCATCATACCTTTTATCTTTAATATTGGTCATAATATCTTTTTTATGAACACTGAATTCCCCTTATTTCCCCCTATACTGTCCTTCTGTTTAAAATTGTGCAAAAAAAATAACAAGAAAAACAACAAACTCTGGCTTCCTTATTTTTAATAAAAAATACTTCATTGTTTTGATTTTACTAAATAACAAGTGTTAATTTAATGCAGTGTTTTGAAAAGTAATGAACATGTTTCGAGTCACGTCTTTTCCGTTGGGGACAGTATCTTTTCTTGCCCATTTACAGTATACGTTTTACATATACAGATTTTCCTTTGTTATTTTATTAGTTTAAACCCAAAATTATCCACACTTCTGATTGCTTCCGTTTCCCTAGAAATGGGACGGGTGTAACGTTTCAGCTAAAGGCGTTCCTCATTTTCAGCTTCCGACATTTTGGTTACATTGCCTATTTTATTTTGTTAAACGTCATTTGATTGGCTGGTGGACTTAATTCATCCAATCAGTGTTCATTTTAAAGTTAAGCAATTTAAATAAAGAACGACAACTCTTGGCCAACGATAACACAGAAACAGTATAATTCGTCGACGAATACTATTTCATCGTTGGCGATCACGTCGGAGGCATTTACTGACAATTTCTCAATTAATCGATTAATCGGAACAACACCAGTCAGTATCATATGATTCTTGTGTGATTTTCATATCATATCTCTTATATGACACTTATCTAAAAGAAGAAGTACAGGATTCCAAAAATAATTTTAAAATAGTTAACACAACAACAACCAACAAAAAAGGAAATCACAAACATTATACAAACGTGTGTTTCTTTAAAACAAACTTTTACGAATTTATTCTCATGAAAATTATATGAAAATTGTATTATATCAATGTCATAGGAAGTGTTTTATATGAGATTTATATATGGCTACTTCTATATAAGAATCATATTATTAGTTATTGGGTTTGTTACTGACCCCCTACAGAAATATGTGGGGTCAGTCAGATTTATAGGGGGCGAGGCAATATTTTGGTTGCTATGCAGACATTTGAGAATGAAATTGTTGTCATGTCATGTACACGTAGGAATCTACGTCACTATGATGCATGTATAAATGCAATATTGACTGTTTCAGACAAGTGCATCTACACAGACATGAGTCTTCATGCCCAGGGTACCACATGGCAAGATGGCTGTGACAGGACGTGTGTGTGTATGGATCCAGCAACCAACTCATACCGATGCACCGACAGGTAAAAAACAAAGCAAACACAATTTACTGACAATTTGTGGGGAGAAAACCTTCAGAATATGCAGTAAAAATCTTTATTAACCAATCTTGAAATCAGAATATTTTAATTAAAAAATGGATCGCAAACAAAAGATACCCGTATAGTTGATATGACAGGATTTTATTATTTAACAAATGGAGGGAAAACTGAAAATTTTAGCTAGAAGTGTTAAGAAAAAAACACATCATTCCGTCAGAAAAACACACGCACACCTCATTTTCTTATATTTTTTTCCAACAAAGTCGAGTTGGTTTAAGTAAAGCTATAAGGTTAAGGTGTTGGCAGATGCAGAATTTGGGAAAACATTCATTTATGTGCAAAATCTATTGTTTTCTGTGACTTAGTTTTCTCTGTTTTTTTTGCAGATGTCAAGTTTACTCAGATCTCCCAAGCTCGTGCTACCTCATACAAGATCCAAATGATGCCTGCTGTAAAGTACCCCGTTGTTCCGGCACCCTCATACCAGTCACTGCAACCGGAACTGGAGGCACCGGCCCCTCTGGCAGTAACGTGTTACCCGTCGGTACACATACAACGTTCAGCGGTTCTGGACGCCCAGATATTGTACCAGGCATGACAGTAACTGGCTCACGATGTAAGTTATTCACTATTGGTTGCTGGTTTTGTCAAATACATCTATCAGTTCTGTGTCTTCTAATTCAGTTATGTAACAATATTTGGAATGAATGTTCCAGTTAACAATTACTATTGGCTGAGTAGCATACCAATAATGAGTGATTGACAAATCAGATGCATCTATGTCTAGTCGAAGCATAAGGTTCACCATTCAGTAATTAAGGTGATGCATGCTTATTTCGTTTATTTAAAGTCCAAAGCACTAAAGCGTCATCATTTGATGATCATCATATTATTTATTTGATAGTTGTTGTTTTTAACCAGGTTTTCCTTGGAAAACTCTGGTTATTAGATTTGTCGTTTGGCGGGCAGGCGTGCATGCGGGCGGTCGGGCGGTGCTAAACTCTCAGTTTCTGCTCAATAACTTCTGTTAGGAATGAGATATTGCGATGAAACTTGCAGGGTAGGTAACTTATATGGAAAGGAAGCTTAGGATTGCATTTGGGTTCACTGGGTTCAAGGTCACTGTTACTAAAAATAGAAAAACAGTTTTCCCTTAATAACTTTTGTTAGAAATGAGATATTGCGTTGAAAATTGCAGGGTAGGTAGCTTATATGGAAAGGAAGCTTGGGATTGCATTTGGGGTCAAGTCACTGTTACTAGAAATAGAAAAAACAGTTTCCGCTTAATAAGTTTTGTTAGGAATGAGATATTGCGATGAAACTTGCAGGGTAGGTAGCTTAAATGGAAAGGAAGCTTTGCAATTGGGGAAACTGGGGTCAAGGTCACTGTTGCTAAAAATAGAAAACAGTTTCTGCTGAATAACTTTTTGTTAGGAATGAGATTTTGTGGTGAAACTTGCAGGGTAGGTAGCTTATATGGAAAGGAAGCTTAGGATTGCATTTGGGGTCACTGGGATCAAGGTCACTGTTATTCATTGTTACTAAAAATAGAAAAATGTTTTTCGCTCAATAACTTGAGTTGGGAATGAGATATTGAAACGAAACTTGCCATGTATGTATTTTATATGGAAAAGAATCTTGGGATTGCATTTGGGGTTAAGTTCAAGGTCACTGTTATTAAAAATAGAAAAATGATTTCCGCTCAATTACTTAACTTAGGAATGAGATATTTCAACAAAACTTGCTGTGCATGTAGCTTATATTTGTCTTACTAACAAATCTTTTCTTTCTTTACAGTCCTCCTTTACTGTGTATACATTTATGTTTGTGATTCACATGTCATTCTATTTATTCTATATTGTACACTGTTTATATCATTTTAATACAAGAACTTCAACTACTTCATTTATGTAATTTGCTGTTTTTTTGTAGAAAAATTCTTTTGTTACTTCATTTTCATCTAACCGGTAGTGTAATAGCATTTCAAATGGAAAACCTGGTTTTCGTAAAATTTACACATTTCTTGTCTCTTCAGAGATCTCAGTATGTTAAAGCCGTAATATGTTCATGTTCAACCTTAATGGAGATGATACTATGTGAAATATTAGAGTAAACTCCTATCGTGAAATTTGCATTAAATCCCCAGATGTTAATTGAAAAAACTAATTTGAAACTTACCCAATAAAAAATTATGTAGCATTTTGAGTCATTGTTTACATACACAGTCGCTGTATTATAACTAGTAAACCATCTGGCCCTGCATGTTATCCACTTTATGCATAGGTGCGGCGTTGATTGGACACAACAGTTTCATTTGATGTTTTAATAAGCACATTCTGGCTTTAAATTACAGAACAGGATCATTTTAATATCCAATAAAAAATTTAATAAAAAGTTTCTTTAGTCTGTATCTTAAAGATTTACACAGTCCTGCCATCTGTCTGACTTTCCATCCATCCGTACAAAAGAAAGTTTTAAATTTAAGCTTTTCATTAAGCTCATTTGTATGTGACTCAGCACTGAAGTGGGTCGTCTATGTCCCATTATCACATTTTTCGAGTTTTGTATCTTTTTCTTTCATTTATTATTTATAATTATAATAATGTAAATGCAGTTAATGATCTGTATTTGGTTGTAAAAAAATAATATCATAGTGTTTAAATCGTATGTAATCTTGTCAATAACGTAAGGAAGAAGTTGAAACTTTTGAAAACTGTTCAAAGCCTTGACTATCATTTTATGTATTTCACAGCCGTATGTGTGTATAAGGGAACAGTCCACCAACAGGGAGAATCATGGGACGATGGCTGCCAATACACTTGCACGTGTGACGACGCATCCAAGGGACTGTACACTTGTGCAACTAAGTATGAAATCCTTATATCCATGTTAATTTTAACGAAACTTTTTCAAATGGGTTCAGCTAGACATGGTTTAAATGATACAAAAATAGATACATACAGACGTCTTCAAAACAAAATGGTCTACTGATCTTGGGTTGTCCATCAATTTATTTATACTATTCAGAAGATAGAAAAAATTGTCTACTAGCTTGGTATGCTTATGCATTTTTCCTTAAAACTTTCTCACTTCTTAAGAATGACTTTTTATTTCACTACTTATGAGACTGAATTGCCCCTCCACATTTTTCTAGAGCTGTTTCACTACTGATTACTATTGTCATTTATGGCTCTTCCACATTCTCATTCCAACCAGATATAAAGGATTGTAAAGCACCATTCATTCAAAACCAATTTTCGACTGCTATTGATGTGAAGCAACTTTATCCAGTATTTGCATTTGCCTTTCCTTTCTAAACCATCGTCGTCTAAACACAAAACATTTTATAAAACTTGATGATAAATATTCCTGGGGATCCATTAATTAATATTTGACAAATGTGAACTTAATATTACGTACGTGCTTCTCTGGTGTCGTCTGCTTTTCAGGTGTCGTCTGCTTCTCATGTCCCATCTACAATCATTAAGTGCTGATCTATTGGGAAGGTGCATTTCATGCATAAATGACCACAATTCATCCTAGACTGATACCCCAATCAGTCCCTGTTCATCCAATCAGTATTGTTATATTTTCATCCCACAGGGATTGTATGACATTCATAGATCCAGTTTTTTCCTAAACCCTATGATGATGTCTACCTAAATCCTCAAAGGACAGTAGTATTTGATGTTTGTCTTGTTTTGTCATAACCTTAATGGTTTGTTCTGTTGTTGCTCTGGCTTCTGCCAAGTTACTGAGAAAGCTTTTTGGCTTTCTAGGCTTTTCTCATATTCATATATACATGATCATTTATGTGTTATACTTCTATTGCCTATTAATGCTGCCTTTTTTGCCACTGACCGTTCCAAGGCAGTAGCCCTGTTCTCAACCATTGTATGTTTGTGATGTCATATCTTGCCTTTTATTCATCTTTATGATTATTGTTTGTTTCTGTATATGTTTTTGGTTAACTGTGGTCCTTGAATGCTACATTTCCTTTTGACTTTTCTACTTTTATACTGACACCGGACTGACCAATCGTAGAACTACCCTTTATATGCGGAGTGTCAAGCAAGGGAGCTACTGGTGCCCTTTGTATGAAGTTTTTGGTATGACCCAGATGGGGATGAAATATGAAATATAGTTGACAAGTATAATGTTGAAAAACTACCTGATAATGTCTTCCATTACAGATGTCCGACATATCCTAACCAGATCCCCTCATATTGTAAGATGAATACTGTGCCAGGAATGTGCTGCAAGAGTATGAGTTGTAACATCCCAACCCTAGGTACCTACAATCCTGCTCCACAGCTGCTACCTACACCTGCACCAAGCATGGCTCCAGGACAGGTACCCACTCCACATACTGGTGGTGCCCCGCAGGTCATCTACCCATCTGGTACCCAGCCTGTCATTGGGGGAGGTAACCAGTATCCAGGAGGAGGATCCGCAATACCACCCGGAGTCTCCATCACATCTGGCAGTTTCAGGAGTAGGTGTCTCTCCATCTGTTTGGCTGTCTTTCCATCTGTCTATCTTCTCTTACATATTACCTGTTTTTATTTTCACTTTTTCTGTCTTTACTTTTAACAGTTTCTCTTTTTTCCTTCAGTTTCTCTTTCTTTGTTTTCTTCTCTCTTTGTACCTGTCTTTCTTGGAAACTAACTTTTGATTTTCCCATCACTTCAGAATTTATTTTCTCACCTTTTCTGCATTTTTTCTTCTTTATTTATCTGTCTTTTTTATTTAAAAAAAAAATCTGTTTCTGGTCTAAAAATGTGACAGATTCTGTGCGTGTATGGCTCATATAATAATGATGCTTGTGTTTATTTTAGTCTAAGAACAGACTCAAAGTGATACTAGTTGATACCAATTTATAATGATATTTGTTTATATTTCAGACCAGTGTGTCTACAAGAACAGACTGTACAACCAGGGAGAGAAGTGGGACGATGGATGTGACTACAACTGTGAATGCATGGACTCCAAGACTGGATATTATGAGTGCAAGCCATTGTAAGTTTATTATAGATAATAAACTGTTTCATCAATTATAATAATAACTATCAATTAGATAACTGGTGCACAACTTAGCTGAATTATTGTCCTGGGTCTAGAGTGTGCGTGTGTGAATTTAAGGTTTATAGTCCATCTGCTAGGGCACTGTACAATTGTGTGTGCAAGCTTTATGGCACACTTGATTGTATGTGACTTAAAAGGGACACACGGCAATCTTTTATTTTTTAAAACTCACGACGCCCCGCTAGTGTTTCTGCTTATAAGAATAGTATTAAGCAATTTGTTTTTGCATTTCATTAAGTTTTGATATTATTGCACCAATAATATATTAAAATTTATAGTATAATAAGACGAAATAGTGAATACTTAAAATTTGATTTATTTAAATGTAACCAGGGTAAAAGTAAAAATGATACTGGATATATAAATCGAGACACTTCAAGATTGCCGTATGTCCCTTTAATAAAATAAAATAAAATGGGGGACCTCTGTTTTAAGTCTCATCCGAATGACTTGTAAGGTATATTTAGTATTCTTTTGATAATTAGTGCAAATTCTGTCCAGACTAAGATCGACCTCACGATACCTGTAATACTAAGCCGAAGAGCAGACTATTACATTATGGCATCACCCTCGGGTCCAGAGTAATCTGTATTCAGCATTATTGATAGCAAGGTAACATATTCATTCGCATTTTTGTTTTGTCAAACTAAACTAAAGCAAAAATGATCAATTGAAAGTATGCATCAGTATGTCAAGGTAGCCTATAATTTTTTTGTCAATTATTCTCCAGGTGCGCCCAATACAAGCTACCTTCAGGCTGTTACACCGTCAAGGCCGCAGGTCAGTGTTGCGACACACCAGTCTGCTCTAAACCAGATGGAACCCAGTTCAACCCCCTCACCAGCCCGTCTGTGCAGTACCCTGTCTACGGATCGTACCCAGGTGGTATGGGCGGATTCAGACCGGGATACAACCCAAGCACAGGAGTCTCAGGAACCAGTAGTACAGTCATAACAGGACAGACAAGTATGTATGCCTGAAGTTTCGTTTTATCTGACTAGATTTCAAATGATTAAAAAAATGAGAAAAATGATACTATAGAAATCGCAGCACCAAAACGCAATAGCACCTTAGGTCCGCACTGCACCACAAACACAGAGCAAATGTTTATGTACAATAGTAAGGACAATACACAACACAACGAGTGGTAAAGACAGGTTTACCAAACAGTCAGGATGTTATTGACACATGTAGTTTAACCCTTAACCCGCTACATATTATTATTATATATATCATGGACTGTTCTTTCTTTGAATTAAGACCGTTCCATTGATGTGACAAAGGGGGGTTTCGGGAAAATGACTGATCAGCAGCCGGACATTGTAAACACTGATCCGCTGCAAGTTACTCGCAGGCTGATCTGGGTTTACAATGGACGCAAAGGCTATTATAGTCCTGCTTAACGGGTTAAGGGTTAACAGTTTCGAGTTTATTGATCATGATCACACAGATGCTTGTTTTTAAAGGTTGACAATATTCACTGTCACCCTCACAGGAATATAATATTTATTTCATTATGCCGAAAAACACATTTCAAAAAATTATTCGGATATGCTGAAAATTCTTTTGAAATAAAACGTTCAAAATCACAATTTTCAGCACATAGAAATTAAAGAAATATAGCTACACTTCTGTGGATGGTACTTTCAGAACCTTTAGTCGCGATTTATCTTTCCAAATCATCTTTAGAAAGTTGTGCCAACTGTTTTGAGTTATAAGTATCTATATAACACACATGTATCTATGTTACATCCCATATCTACATAACACATATATCTATGTTACATACACGTATCTACATAACACACACATATCTATGTTACATACACATATCTACACAACACACACATATCAATGTTACATACACATATTTACCAAGTTTACTTTTTCCTGTAGACCGCTGTATATACAAGGGTAAAATATACAACCAGGATCAGACATGGGACGATGGATGCGACTATACTTGCACGTGCACGGATGCTCTGCATGGAATGTACACTTGCACACCTATGTAAGTAACACGTGTCACAGCTGTGCACGTTTAGAAATTTGAGTATTTTAAATACCAGTATCAAGGCATAAAACATAAAGATCACTTCAATGACATAAATTGTACTCTTTTTTTAAAATAACAAACTCCTAACAAGTAAAGTACAAATAGGTCGGGTGTTTGCTATAAAAATAAGTATAAAAGTGAAACAGGAAATGCAGGTTTCAGAGAACACACTAAACCCAAAAACACTTAAATGACAAACATGAATGGCACTGTTAATAAGGAATAAAGGCATATGACGTCACAAACACAAAAGGGTTGACAATAGGCTACGCCTTGGAACGGTCAGAGCCAAAAAAAGGCTGCTGGGGGTTTATACCAGGTTCTAGGGTGCACCAAACCTCACACTTACCCTACTGTCATTCCAATAAAACGGGACAGTGTAAATAAAGAAATCCCCGCCATGAACTATTCTCTAACCAACAAGGCAGCATTAATAGGCAATATAAGTAAAATACAAATATGCTCGTGAATATATCAATACAAAAAACAATAGCCTAGAAAGCCACAAAGAAGGTACTCAATGATGATTAAGGTGACTTAACGGGACTGCGATCAAAGAGTGTTTTGCTGTAAAATTTATTGTAAATGGATGATAAGCATGCTTAGTCAAACTGCGTTAATATTATCCTCGAAATATTGCACTGGGAATTTAGGAAGCAGACCTCAGTTTAAAGTCATATCAGAAGGACTAGTCAGGTGTGAAATTCTGTTTAAGTATTTCGAGAATTAATCCAGATTCGTTTCTGGTTGGGGTAGAATGCATCATCCCTATATTACTAAAACAAGATTCTAACCATAGAGACACCCGTGAGATAGTCTATTGATCAAACACTTCTCATATATCATATAATTATGAATGTATTTAAAAAAATGTTTTGTGACATATAAAAATGTATCGTAATTTTGTAGGATAGAAAGATTTTAATATTACGAAAAAGTGAAGTTTAAAGCTAACAAATTGAATGGCATCTGCAAGTTTTCTTCAAATTTTAAAAATAAAAATGTATGATCTGCCAATTTTGAGAACTGTTCTCTCTCATTGTATATAAAGTAATTAAATTATAATAAAACTGTATAAAGGCCTCCACTGTACAAAATTGCAGATAGTCTCTTAAATATATAACTATCCTGAAATTTTGAGCCAGCCCATGTAGTATTTGAGCTGACTTTTAATAAATATAGATGATTCATTTTAGATTCTCTTTGATATAACTAAATACATGACACAATATTCCTTTCCTAGGTGTCCTGTGTACACGGCCCTCCCCTCAGCATGTCACATGGTGACACTACCTGGCCAGTGCTGCCAGGAGCCGCGCTGCACGAGCCCACCGGTCACCACTATCATCACACCCCATATTAACCCTACGCCTGCGCCACACTTAACCGGATGTTATGACGCTATCACAAACTGTAAAGCTTATGGAAAACAATCTTGCCTAGCTCCATACGACACTTGGGCAAAGCAAAACTGTCAGGCTTATTGTGGATTCTGTAGTAAGTAGTCAATCCTACCTATAGACAGACCGGTGATGCAAACATGCCACTACTATACAAACAGACAGGCAATTTCGGTATGCCCGTCAGCCCATTCTAACCTGTTTGTTAAGTATGCTCACTCCAGTGGTTAAATGATAATCTAGTGGGAATTTATTTTGTGAATTATTTATTCAAAACATGTTGTAGTTGTTATGTAAAAGTAGATATAAGTTGCATAATTGATGTAAAATATCTTCCACTAGCTGGAACTGGGACTGGGTCTCAAACAACAACAGGCTGTGTGGACGTACTCACCAACTGTGCTGCATATGGCCAGTCTTCTTGTACCGGCCAGTATGAACCGTGGGCCAGGGATAACTGCATGAAAACATGTAACTTATGTCGTAAGTATATTTACTTAGCAACTCTTGCATAGTAAAAGGGTGTCAAATGTTTTCACCAAATCGACTAAATCTAGAAGCCGGGATTTTATTTTGTAAACTTCGTGAAGAAATTCATTTCTCTTGAATTTCACATGAAATGTATTGTTTCGAGGGTTTAGAGTAAGTAAGACTATTGTATCTCCTTCTTTATTCATATGTAGTAACAATAGTCTTGCGCTGACTCCTCGGTTTGTGGCTATAAATATGTACGGCAGATTTTCTTGAGTTCATGTCATAGATTAGTAGCCTTCTTAACAATACTGTACACAGCGACGGGGGAGAGATGCAGTCTGTCACCATTTTGTATAAGATCTACTACAGTATGTATAGGGAACCAAGATCAACGAAAATTCATCCCCCCTGTATTCATGACATTCACATAAACTTGACGATTATTGGAAATTGCAAATTTGCATGATGTTGAGGTTCATAAACTTTCATTTGGACCGAAACTCCATGCTTTATGTATTACATCATGATAATGAATCTGATCAAACTAAACAAAAAATAAATAAAAAACTGAAACATGTTTTTTTTCTTTTTTTTAAATGACAATTAAAATCAAGTTTAAGCGACATGTCAACAAAATACCTAAGTATTAAATTAAATTATTTGCTCAATATCACTAGCTCATTGGACCTCCGTGATAGTGTGGAGTGTCTATATTATAATGACATCATATAGCGCAAAGAAGGAAATGTGTAAATGAGGTATAAAAATATTAATATATTAAAATATTAAAAGTTAATCCTAGCTTGATATTTCATTCCTAAACACCTATTTTCCCCAGCAACCTCACCACCAGCTGTTGTAACCAGTGCACCATCCCAGTGTGTTGATAAGCTCACAAACTGTGCTGACTACGGGCAGAGCGGATGTGTAGCTCCATATGAACAGTGGGCCTTGGACAACTGCATGAAGACATGCAACATGTGTAGTATGTATTTTTATGTACTGCATTTCTTTTGGTGAAAGGATTATTCATAATCACTAAATGTTATCAGGGGTTTTATTATCCGAAATTTTCGGGGGAGCATATAGTTGCCAACATGTCTGTCCGAAACTTTATAGGATGTATCAGTAGGATATCTAGTAGCGTATATTGATGGGAGGTTCCGGTTAAATGATTTTTGACGGAGTTACGGGACTTCGAAGTTTTTAAATTTAAACCTTGTCCACTTAACTCCTTCTACGTTTTTCATCCGATTTTCACGAAACTTCATAGGGAGTGTCAGTATTTTGCCTTGTATTGCATTTTTTCAGGACATTCCGGTTGAATGATTTTTGGCGGAGTTACAGGACATGAAGTTTTTCCATTCTAAAGCTTGTTTGCTCAACTCCTCCTAAGATATTCATCTGGTATCCAATTCACAATTTTTAAAAAAATATAAAGCTTGTAAACTCAACTCATCCTACATTTTTCATCCGATTGTATTTCATATGTGTACCTTTATTCGGGGAGCATCCATCGATTCTACCAATTTCATGTATTATATGGTCTCGAAACTCTAACAAATATAGCTGTATTCCCAACTAGGGTTGTTGAGTCTACCTATATCTATCGAGAGTAATTGAGATAGAAAGTGTACCTTTATGATAACAATAATATCGCATAAAATTGTGTTTCTTGCAATTCCTTGGCTTTTCATCTTTCCAATTTTCATCTGGAAATCGCCAAACACGGTAAGTACAAAAAAATATTGCAGTCTCGGTTTGAAAAGGTAGTGAAAAACGCTTGCTGTTCATGCCCTGAAGCCCCGAGCTGAGCAGAATGCAATATCTAAAATGTCAGCAGTATGGAAGTTTGAGTCATCTCGAAGATGGTATGCATATGACAGTGTACATGAAACCTTCAATGAGTTATTTTCATACCATTCCATGTCCAGTGGGTTATGTTCCCAGTTTCTAACAAAATACTTTGCCCTAAACTAGAAAACAATGGGCGAAATAAACAAAATGGAACCATGTTAAATAACATAATCTGCCACAAAAGGTGGTGCTAATATTTGATGTTATTCTTCAACATTTCTAAAAATAACTACTGGATGTAATCTTTATGGAAAGATGAAAGGCCAAAGCGTTACAAGAAACATTTTATGAGATATTATTATTATAAAGAGTGCCACGGGTTGCTAAAAATTGATAAACTCAGAAAAATGAAAATTGAGACAAAATGACGGTGCCAAATAAAGACAGCAAGTTTGTTTCTAAACCAACAAAATAGATTCTTCATCACCGATAATCAATAAAGAAAATTAATTGTCAAAAAAGGAAATCTTATAACTTCCTATTGGTATATGGCTTTTAAAAATCGTAAGCCGTATAATGATAGATACAGGTAGACATGACAACCGTATTTGGGAATACAGCATTGTTTTTTAACCATTGAATATAAAACCTCTGATATTAGTAGCTGACTGCAAACACGAAAATTACTGCCTGGCTTTGAGTCATGACTTCAATAAACTGTTATTGCAGCGACCTCATTTGCTGAGAACATTGAACAAAGAGAAGCGTGTTGGTTTAAACTATATTTTAAATGTAATAAATAGATCATTTTTACGCTTGGTTTGATTATAAGCAAATCATTCACTTGATGGAAGGCGTGTTTTTTTCTTCATTTTCTCACATTCGCTCCTTTGTGAAAATATCTACACGCCTCATGAAGGATTTCTCTACAATTGATCCCAGCAGTTAAAAAATCTCTATATATTATGCTCTTTGTATGTGTTAATTTTGCTTAAGGCGACTCTTCATCATGTTTGCCTTGCCCATCCTAAAGCCAAGTATTAAAAAGAAGAAGAAAACAAAATAATGCCTTAATCAAATTATTTTATTTCGAAATCAAATATTCTTTAAACTTACATCAAAACAACCTTCGCACACCACTATATCATGTAAGAAAACTGTTTTTTTTAATTGCTAAACTTAACTGACTTTTGTTGCAGTGGCCATGTTCAACACGCCATCGACAAATGTGGGTCAATTCCCAGACAAGAGTAAGTGACAGTATTTTTGAGTTAGATTTCTAAATGTATAGATATCAGTATTGCATACTTTGCTGTTTATATTCTGTGTAAAGGTGAACTTTTGTACTTTCTTCAGTTTAACAGTGTTATTAGAAGCATTGTATTTTTCTCTATGTGATCTTTCATACAATAAAATTATATTTTTAACTAAACATGTATAAGTCAAATTTTGCATACCTGTGACCTGTATACAATTTACCAAGAATATTGATGTGTGCCCACAGATTGGATGATCATGATGAAGGGTGTGGCAGGTGTCCCCGGGGACCTGTTTACACTATGGAACAGCGCCAATACAGCCAACACGAACGTTCCAGAGGCCATGTACCTGACCAATCAGTTCAAAGGACATTACAAACCCGACTTGTCTAACTACTGGAGCAGCCTGTGTATTGATAAGGTAATATACATACTGTATGTAAGGTAAATAGAACGGCTTCTATATAAATATACATACTGTATGCAAGCTAAACGTTTGTTTGTTTTTATGGTGTTTTACGTCATTTTCAACACATGTAAGGTTATATATGACGGTCGCTTATTTGTGGTGGAGGCAGACCACCCACTTTTCCTGGGTAACCAAGAACCAATACATAGATCCGTACAAATCGATAAACCCCGCCCACCATTGTCCAAGCTCAGTTTTGGCCACAAACATTACCATGTGTTCTATTGTATAAAATGTTTGTTTGAGGGACCACATGTGCTTTATGTAACAGGGTAAATACCTCTTGTGATTTTAATCGGTCAGCGATATATGTTTGATTGACAGAGCGGATCTATGCATACTGTACACCTCCCGCTATCCGTAAGAATCGACACCTCTTCACTTACTCGAGCTAAATAGAACAGCTTCTGTATTAGTATACATACCTTATGTAATGATTTTTGTTGAACATCCTCTACATGAAATACCAGAGCATGCTTTTTTTTGTATGGTGTTTTACGTCATTTTCAACACATGTAAGGTTATATATGACGGTAGATTGTTTATGATTGAGGCAGACCACCCACTTTTCCTGGAACTAGTCCTGCACACCTCCCGCCATCCGTAAGAATCAACACTTCCTCACTTACCAGAGCATGCCCTGATAATTCTAAGTACTGATATTACTGAACAGAGTAGTCATTGCTTTTAATCACACAGTAATTAGAAAAAAAATACTGACACATTAATACACATTTTTTGCACAATAGTCCTTTTTGTTTCAACAGCAAGCCATATTTTGTTCCCTTTAATTATGACAGTATTTTTTGGGTTATTTCAGGTAAAGGTAGGCATATTTAACAATGGAGTAGAGAAGGCCAACATTATATTTGATGCGACCGGTTCGGACAAGAACAACTGGTTTGACCCCAGCCGAATCATCTCTTCCACCTGGACCGACATTAAATATGCTCCAAAGAATCTCTTCAGTCTCCTCGGGTAAGTAAAAATATGGCTTCCACGTTCCTGGAAATTGGATGGATGATGATTTAATATGTATTACTGCTTGCACATTTTTCTGCCTTTACATAATGTTAGTGTGTGCCATGTGACTATGAATCTGTGTGTGTACCATGTGACTATGAATCTGTGTGTGTACCATGTGACTATGAATCTCAGTGTTTGTACCATGTGACTATGAAACGCACGGTGTGTACAATGTGACTGGATCTCAATGTGTGTACCATGTGACTATGAATCTCATTGTGTGTACCATGTGACTATAACAAACTGTTTACCTACATAAAATACATGCGTCTTAGTAATTGAACTTCAGAAATGTAATTGAAGAATTGAACATACCAAAATTCTATCAGTGAAACTTGATGGTAATTGAGATTTGTTTGTGTCCCTCACAGAGATCCGTCAACAGGTCGCCAATTCTATGCCAGTAGTTCCGGCTCAGGATGTAATGCCCAGGGATGGATCATGGTATCTACACAGAACAACTGTCCGTTTGAACAGGGTGCAAAACCAGCCTTCTATTACGCCCTAGGTCAAAACTCTGCCAACTGGGCTTCAAGTAAGTGTACTAGCCCCAGATCAAAACTTGAACAATGGAGAATTGATTATTTTGGCACTTGATGTTTCATTATTCAGATTATGTCATAAGCATTAACAAATGAGAATCCTTTATGAATTAAATACATAGAGATTATTTAACTGCCGGGATCGATTATAGGGAAATCTTTCACGAGATGGCAGGTGGTTCTTTTCACAAACGAGCGTATGCGAGTGAGTGAGAAAACAAAACATGTCTACCATCGAGTGGAGGATTTCACTATAATCGAACACAGCAGTTAAATAATCTTTTTATTATAAATTAAATCGGATTATACATGATTTTAACCAAATTATTCGCTTTATCGAATGTTATCGGCAGATGACGTCGACATCAGCACCACTTTATTGACGTCATAACTCAGCGTCACAGTCAGTTATTTTTATGTTCGGAGGTAGTTAATAACATTTAGTTAATAACATTTAGCGATTATGCATATTCTTTCACTGAGAAATCTAATCTTTCACCGATAAAAATGTAATAAAGTAAATTAGTAATTAAATCTCCCAAGTGGATAATGTAATTTCAATGGTTCAACCAGATACTCATCGTATATTTTAAGATTAGGCCACAGACATTGCTGTATTGGAATTATATTCACTTGTAGAAGAAAATGAACATGTTGATTGGGATATATTGCTGATTAAATTATTGTTACATGTTTTCAGCAACTCCTGGCTCTGGTGACGTGTTTGCCATTCTTGCTCATCCAAATTGTAAGTAACAATAAACCTGTCTTGCCACGTTTTAGTTATTTCCTTATTTCAAACCAAATAATGCTTATGCAAAACAGTGTTTTCAATCTTTCGAATCTTGCTGCGATATGGCCAGACCCAATAAAATGACTATATCTTCTTGCATTTTATATGTTGCCATTGCTTTATAACCATTTAACATGACGTGGATTAATGCCGGACAAATCGGTCAATGAGGTGGTGTGGTTTATGACATATTCAACTAAGTTGGTGAGAAGTTGTGGTTTATGACATTCAGTTCATTCTGTAAGAGGGTTTAATTTATGACCTTTAAATCATTTATTAGAAAGGTGAAGTTTTATATATCGTTTACCATATTTTAAATCATTTAGTGTGAATATATAGTTTATACCATGTATTTTAAATCATTGTGTGAATGTATAGTTTATACCTTATTTTAAATCATTTAGTGTGAATGTATAGTTTACAGCATGTATTTTAAATCTTTAGTGTGAATGTATAGTTTATACCATATTTTAAATCATTTAGTGTGAATTTGTAGTTTATGGCATTTTTTAAATAAGTCAGTGAAAAGTTGTTTACGACATATCTAAAATAGGTCAGTGAGATGATGTGACTTCAAACATATCAATCAGTGAGATTGTATGATTTGCTATGTATCAATCAGCGAGGTTGTGATATATTATATATTTCAAATCTATTGGTGAGCTTGTGATATAAGGCAAATGGTGATTTTTTGTAGAACAATAAATTCATGTTGTAGTTATATTAAAATAAGGGTATATTTACATTTTTTCCAGGCCAAGGCGTAGGCCCAACTCAAGCCGGACACACCATTCAAGCCTTCTGTAAGTTAATACCTAGTATTTGTTGTTTAACCAGCGCTTTTTTTCCATTTAAAAGAAAATTAGGTGTTATTTTAATTCTAAATATGTATAAGTAAGGAACAAGCTACAATAGTTTCGCACTAAGCCGTTAATTTGTTTATTTCCAGTTTTCTTGGGCCTCTTAATTTTTTCTTACTGGCAGCCATTTTACGCTTGGTTAAAACCTTGCTTTTTTGTACATTTGATATATAGAACTATGTGATCATGATATTATATTGCGTGTATATTTACTTACAGCCGAGTTCTGTATCTACAAGAACAAGATCTACAATCAGAGCGAGACATGGACGGACGGATGCGAGTACAACTGCACTTGTGAAGATGCCAAGACTGGATTCTACAGATGTACAAACTTGTAAGTAACGTCTTGGTCAGGATACTTGGAAGGCTTGATGTTCTATTATGACAATATTCTCTATCAACTTTAATAATTTTGTTATACTCAGAAGTCGAGATAAAAGTCAGACAGAAAATGCAGCATTCAAGGATCAGAGTCAACCAAGAACACACATAGAAACAAACTGTATTTACAAAAATGAATAAAAGGCAAGATATGACATCACAAACATAAATGGGTTGACAATAGGGCAACCCCATTGGAACGGTCAGTGGCAAGAAAGTCTGCATTGAATTTCCATTGATCTAGCTTTGCCCTACTTTTGATAAAATTCAATAAATTTTGATAAAATTTGATGCTGAAAACAGTCATAAGGATCATAAGCCAATGCTACATGCAGCATATTAGAGCTCTTGTCTTGTGGTTTCAGAGAAGACATTGTTTCTAGTTTTTCCGTATGTAAAACATGTCACCGGAAGACCGAGGCTAGACCAAATTTTACGCCAGGGAATTTCAACAAACTTGTTAGAAGACCTCACAAGCTTATGCTACATGCACAATATTAGGCCTCTAGCTCTTATAGTTTCAGTGAAAAATATGTTTAATTATTTTCTTACAGATCTCTCATTTACAAACTTCGGACGCCCGGGTCCCGGCCAATTAGTGACCCCCCACACCCAACCAGGGAATTCATTTGTACAAACTTTCTAGTTTAGTACGTTCTTGAGATAAGGGTTTTTACGATTTTGGCTATTTTTACCTTACCTAAAATGTGAATTATATGTAAAGAAGATTTAGATAATGTGATAGTTCTGATTCTTGACAAGGGACATGGGCTCACATTCCCTGCCTGGGAAGTGTGTTTACTCGAACCATTATGCAAATTGCACGTTGCAAGACTTTTGAGTATTTGATTCACTCGAGCCAATCGGCAAGTTTTTGCATCATCATACGTAGACATGAGTAAGCCATCTGGATTATCTGGATTGTTTTATTGTAGATGCTCCGTATGGAACAACCTACCAACGACTTGCAACCTACAGAAACCGGCCGGAGAATGCTGCTCCAAGCCAGTGTGTCCCAATGGTATTACAATCGGATCAAACAATCTGAGTGAGTCCATTTTCTTACGTCACATTATGGTGCATTACGTGGTCCGAGTATTAACTTTCATACCCCATCTAACCCATTCTCCGAGAAGCGGAAACGGGATTGGCTGGGGTATGAAATAAAACCTTAATTTCGGCTTAAACAGTTTGCATATTGTAAAATTAAAACATTTAATAGGTAATTTTAAACGGCTTATCACATTTGTTCAGTAAAAATGTTTTTAAGCGTGTTTTATAGTATCCGTTATAAAATCATGCTACTATAAGCTTTCACATCGCTTAATGGAATTAAGGCGGGAACACGTAATGGATAAGAATACAATGCAATGCATTTGTGAACATATATGTCAATAGAGCTTTTTAAGATGTTCAAGCCTAATCCTGGAAATAACGATTTAATTTCTCAATGACTTCTCGATTTGTACTCTTCTATGTAGCGGAAGAAGTTGAAAATGAACACAAATACCAGACAACATTTTTAGACATAATCTTCATCACAGAAAAATACAGTAAAATACATCTAGCTTTATAATAATGATATATTATAATCTTAAACAAATTACCTTAGAACAGTTGCTTGCTATCAAAAATTGTTTAGTAGATATAAAAATCGCTTAATAAAGGCACCAACAGCTTTATGCAAATTTTGATAATCCGATGGAGGTTGCAAAACACGTGCCTGTCATGTACACGTTTTTAAACGATGACTGATAATTGATTTACTATTGATTTATCGTCAGCTGACACGTGTTTCTATGGCAACCATTACTACCACGAGGATGAACAATGGCAGGACGGATGTCAATATAAGTGTACATGCAGGGACGGCAAGACAGGATTCTACGAGTGTAACACGCTGTAAGTCATTGGTCAACTCTTAACATTCTTTATAATTGAATTGAATTGGGTTTTAAGGTGCACCACACATGAAATGTTATATGGTGCCTAACAGGAATGAACGTGCCAGGCTCGTCCTCCATTTACATAAAGATAAAATATGGAGAATATACTTAGAACCTTCTGACCTGCAGAACTGCAGAGTTGCTGCAATTCTACTCTGGCAACCACACGAGGGACATTCCTTAGAACATTTTCACCCCTATATATTGCTTTGATATGACCCAACTTAAAGGAAGATCAGTCCATTTTATAAATACAGGGATTAAAGGGTTAATATATCTTGTCTTATTTCAGATGTCTGCAATGGAACCTTCCAAGTGTTTGTCACATGGACCCAGCTCCGACAGGCAAGTGCTGCGAGGTGCCAAACTGTCCCTCATACGTCAACATTCAGTATCCCGCTGGCTATATACAGTTATAAAATTAACCAGAAATAAACATTTGTTACATATATTCTACTGTTTGTTATTTTGAAAATATCACAGAATTATTTCAAATAAATAAAATTTGTTTACAAATAATAATTATGTGGACTATATTCATGAATAAATGTTAAATTTGGAAATTGAGTGCCATCTAATACATTAATCATTTTCTCTGCTGCTTCATCCAGTATACACGGCAAAACCATATGACTGTTTGATCGGGTACACGGCAAAAAATGATCAAGAACGCTCTCGAGATATGTCTTTCTGAGATTAACTCTCGGAAAATGTAGACGATCATATGCTTCCTTTTATTTCCAAGACTTTGGGAGGGATACTCCCAGAAAGTACTGGATGAATCAAATTTCCTTGTGTGGTGGAATGAATGAATGAATGGTGTTTTATGGCACATCGACACATAAATAGGTCATATTGTGCGCAAAAACAGATGAATCATGAAAGAATAAAGTAGTAATTAAAAGTAATGTAAACATATAAAGATAAAACTATCTACAAATAAGGGATGATATGGTAGCAATACAAACTATGTATATAATGTAAATCAACAAATGCCCGCCAACGGGCTTGTAAACAAGTTAATATATATAGGAAAATATTATATTGATTTATATTTATAAAGTCTGATTTCTTTAAGGAAATCTAAAACAAGACTAAAATCTATATTGTGTGGTGGAGGAAAGAGTAACTTTGTAGGGGTATGTGTGCTTTAATGGAACAAAATAGTTATGAAACAAAAATAGTCAAATGCTTTCACCACTGCTATAATACAGAAAGAACTTAAAATCTGCAGATACCTCGTTGCTGCGATTTCTTGGTGGCAGTAGTTGGCTAGGAACTATAAACAAAATTAGCCATAAACTCCTAGGCTCTGCATAACAATGTGGATGAATAATGTACTGCGAGTAGTGTTGGGAATCGGCTGAAAATTCATGATCGTCATCAGAATATTTAACCGATCGATGATCGTTCATTAATTGATTAAACATGGCTGCTATAAAAGACAAGTGTAAGCTTTTTCGGACTATGATGAAGAAAAGAATCACATTTCAAGTATGTTCTGGTAATGAAGGAACTGAATGAAACTGACCAACATATATTTTAAACAAGAGCACCGCCAACGGTGCAGACCATTGACTTTGGTGAAATTACATTTGATAAACAAGGTTTCCATCAATTACGTACAAGCTTTAATCAAGATTTCTAAGTATAAAAGGGGCCATAATTTTGTTATAATAAAAAACATGGTCTAAACAAGATGCCGAATGCATGTGTGAAGTTTTAATCCATTATGTAAAGTACTTTACCAGATACAAAATTACATACAAATTTTAACCAAATTTCTTAAGTACAAACAGGACTATAATTTTGTTTAGATGCAAGAGTTATAGAACCTGGCTCTGTGGTGTCGTGTTAAGATGCCCAATGCATGTGTGAAGTTTTAATCTATTATGTTAAGTTCTTTGTGAGATACAAGCGGAGCCATAATTCTGTCAAAATAAAAGCAGGAGTTACGTCACCTGACTGTGGTGTCATCTAATGATGTTGAATACCGTATTTCCCCTATTAGTAGCGCCTGCTCTAATAGAAGCGCCCCACCTGTTTTAAGAAACCTTACCTTCTTCAAAAACCGAAAAGTTCCTGAAAAAAATTATTTTTTTCCGTCTTTACCGCTAATGAATTTGAATCGGGAGTTTTTTACTATGACACCGGTATGGTCTATGACATTAACCTTAAAGCGATATCATCATCAATACAAATTACCACTTTTATTTATCTCCTTTCTTTCAATTTACTATTTAGTTTATCTTTTATTATTATTTAATCCATACGCAACCAACCCGTGTTGCAATCGTCCAGTTCGACGTAAATGTGTATCATACAGATACAGAGTGATGACAGTGATATACTCAGTTTAATCGGTTTTAGGTTTAGTCAATACTGGTGTCATAGTAAAAGATCACCATTCAGTAATTCTATAAGGAAACAGTCGGATTTGAACCATAACAAGAGCGCCCCCTTTGCACTTTGCATAGCGCTTCTATTAGGGGAAATACGGTAAATGTGTGAAGTTTCAATACATTGTGTAAAGTGGTTTGGAAGTTTGAAACTTTAACCAAGCTTACAAACCTTAAAGTTTTCTAAGTATAAAAGGGGCCATAACTGTGTCAAAATAAAAGCAAGAGATATTTCCTAACTCTGTAGTGTCATCTAATGATGCTGAAGTTTCAATCCATTATGTAATGCGGTTTGGAAGATACAAGCTTACATACAAACTTTAACCAGGGGACGCAGACGCAGACGACAACGACGACGATCAAGTGATGACGAGAGCTCGAGCTAAAAATAAGTTGTGACACCCACTAAAAATATGTGATTACTTGTTGCAAAATTATAACTCATTTTATTTTCTAGTATATTTTAGTACAAGAGAATGAAATAAGCCATAATTTTCAACAACTGAGTAAAGTCGATCATGAAAAATTGTAATCGAATAATCAGATCAAAACATCTTGGTTTAATGAAATTTAGGATTTTAGTAATCAGGAACACGGGCACCCGGCACAGAGCTAGGATAGTAAAAGTTGGGACTTGAGTGGTTAAAATATTGAGTTCTGGACCCCACAAAAATGGTGATATATATGTATATATATTATATACTGATATATATAACCATTTTTGTGGGATCCAGAAATCAATATTTTATATACATATATATAACCATTTTTGCGGGGTCCAGAACTCAATTAATATTTTAACCACTCAAGTCCATCTTTTACTATCCTAGCTCTGTGCCGGGTGCCTGTGATCAGGAACAGATTGTAAGTATGGTATGTGATGCTAAGTTGAGCTATCAATTAGGATTTTAAAACATATTTTATGAATTGTATTTTCTTTCACAAATACCCAAGTTATTATTTGAAATGTGTCAACAGAACACTGACCTAGTGAACTGGATCAAGCCATCTAACTTCCACCGCATCGTCCATTGTCTGGGGATGTAAACTGTGTGGTCCCTTGTACTAAAGTCTATATTCTCGACATGTAAACATATACTCTCTCAACATCAGCGCCCCCTACACATCTGTACTAATCAGTCTGCCTTGTTGCAGAGGAAAACATTTGAGGACTGGGGAGTCTTCATTGCATGTTTGTAATAAAATTATGAAGAACTGCTTTCAAGAAAATGTGGTCTAATTATGCGAATTGATATCAGTCGACTTAACAAGGTTTCTGCTTAGTAGTTGAATGCATAATGTGATTTACACAAGAAGTATTTGATGACAGCCATATTTGGCAAAGTATACGTATATATACACAAAGATTGTGGGAGAAAAAAATCACTCGCTTGCCAGAGTATCAAAATGATATCTTTTATTAATCCTCTAGCACCACCTGTTACTTATAAGAGAAGGAGGTGCGATAAATTGACTCATCAGATGGATCTGTTTGAAGTTGAAGTAGAAAAATCAATGGATCAATAAACTAACTGATGTGAAGCTGGATTGTTTCTGTGAATTTAAAAAAATATTCAGTATATGCGTATAAACTAACAAATTCTAATGCAGCTGTTATGTAACACGTTGCTCCATTGGTTAACGTCTCAAATTTGTGACCATAACCCACCCCCCACCGCGATTCTGAAAAGCAGGTGACGTCACATAATGTTGATACAAACCCAATGACGTCAACAAAATGCTGGCATCCATGAATTTGAATTTTCATAGAGAAACAAGTGTGTATGTATGATTTTATTTTAAATTTGTAGCATTTAAATGGAAAAGCATTAGAATCGAGATAACCATACTAAGATTTTCAGTCTGGGACGTTATGTGGTTAGTTTTATGGCTTCGCTATCGCTTCGACGTAAAACAAAATTTCAAGTAAAACCACTCACATACTGTCCCAGATTGAAAATCTTAGCATGGTCATCTCTTAATTCAAACGTATATGCGCACAATCATTTCAAAATTGATTATTTCTTAGTACAAACTGAAAAAATAAATGCTTATAAACTATTGATGCATGGTCAGTGACATTTCCTTTGATGAATGCAGAGCATTAAATCGTTTAATTTAGGATAACTAAAGGGGCGTGGCTACACCGTACTACAACTACTGGATATTGGAATTTACAGTACGGTCACTATGACGTCACAGTGTTACTAAGTTCACCATGCTACAAAAAAGATAGTCTGTCTCAGCTCGTTGGTTATTTAAACACCTCGATGGGTTACGCCCATCTCGGTGTTTAAATAAGCCAACTCGCTGAGACCAGACTCTATCTATTACTTACGGTCAAGTGCTCTAAAATAACTACAGGGGCACCATTATACATCTGAGATGTGAGAATAACAACTGACTATTTTTTACCTGAAAAATAATATATTATCCGACATCATTTTGTACCAAGGCTGACACACACTTAACTTTTAGTATCTTAGTATCTAGTATGGTTAAGTCTAATGATTTCAAATAACGTGTGAAGTTTCAATCCATTATGTGAAGTAGCTTAGGAGATACAAACTTACAAACACAACCTGAACCAAATATTTCTAAAGATAAAAGGTGCCATAATTTTGTTAAAATAAAAACATGTTATAGAATCTTTCTCTATGATGATAGAACCTGATTCTATGATGTTGTCTAATAATGCCAAAGACACATGTAAAACTTCAATTCATTACGTGAACTACTTTCTGAGAGACAAGCTTTGTCAAAAACGGGGACACCCCTATCCTTGCCCTGGAACTGCACAAGGCCCAGAAGGGGTCTAAAATGCATGTTCCTTAGTGAATATATTAACAAAAACATGACTGTATATTGATTTAAATTTTATTTCAAAGATAATGTAATAATATACAAATGTTACAAACAGTAATAAATGGATTGGAATGAAAGCAAAATGGTTATAGTGAGCCTTTCCACATTGGCACATAACATGCGGTGTGGGAGTGTAATAACACCATTCAATATTTTTGATATTCCACTAGTGGTATAACATAACAATGACGTCATGGACGTTACGTAATGTACGTTTTCTGACGTAATGTGACGTGATAATTTATGTGATAAATAGCATCTAACATTCGTTCTCATTCATTATTGAATTTATTAAACTTGTTAGCAAAAAATGATATAATGCTCGGCAAGAGCCGCGCATTATATCATTTTGCCAACTCGTTTAATAAATTCAATAATGAAGGAGTGCTCATGTAAGATCCTCTATGTATCAGTTTCCATATTAAATGTTAGATTACATCATCTTCCACAATAGTTTTGTTTACTTGTTAGCAAAAAATGATATAATGCTCGGCAAGAGCCGCGCATTATATCATTTTGCCAACTCGTTTAATAAATTCAATAATGAAGGAGTGCTCATGTAAGATCCTCTATGTATCAGTTTCCATATTAAATGTTAGATTACATCATCTTCCACAATAGTTTTGTTTACATCGTGCACTGGTGAAAATGATGTAGCCTTAACATTTTGGTATAATGAGTACGGTAACATCATGTTAAAAATACATTTGTATACACTTCTTATTGTGTCGCCTTTTCGAAGAAAAATGCGATACATAGGGATCAGTTTGTCGTCCGTCACGAAAAGTTAATGTTGGCTATAACTTTCTCATTTCTTAATATTTCTTCATCAAACTTTCAATATATACTCATCATGACAACATCGACATGACCATACTAAAATATAGTCAAGGTCACACTGAAGGTCATTATACGGGTTAAATACTCATTTTTTTCTTCATGAAAACATAACGTTGGCTATAACTTTCTCATTTCTTGATATTTCTTCATCAAACTTTCAATAAATACTCATCATGACAACATCGACATGACCATACTAAAATATAAAGGTCAAGGTCACACTGAAGGTCATTATATGGGTTACTCATATTTTTCTTCACGAAAACTTAGTCTGGCCAGTTTGTCGAGGTAATTTATCTGGGTCCAAAAAAACTTGTTCCGCGCAACAACCGTCTAGTAGTATGAAAAAATTAGGGAATAGTTTCATGATATTCATGCTTTGTTTACAACAATGAAACTCAATTTAATTAATCATCAAATTAAACATTGTGAAATTATTTTTTCACTGAGCCCATGACATAGACTTAGGTACTATTTTGAAAAAAGAAGAAGTTTAAATTAATACAACTGATATGGTACAATTATATTTAGGGTTAAAAAATATGATAAATATGATTTTATTAATTTATAACTTCCTGAGTTTTCAATCAAAATCAGCAATAGTTTGAGAACAAGATGTTACAAGCACATTTCATGGAATGTTTTGAGCTTTTCAACGAGATATTTCCAAGATGTATGCTGGAACATCCGAGTCATACATTCTACTTCTGTTAGAGAGTTATTATATTGTAAAAGGATTTTTTTTTACAGGGCATTTATTCTCCTGGATTTCATGTATCCTTTTACAATATTAAAATTTGCTTGATTAGGAATGTAATTATATGTTTATATTTATTTTATGTCTTTATAATTTGGCATACATGTGTAATACAGTCACGTTATAGGGTTCATAATTTGTCAAAGATATCAGTCTGTAAGATGTCCACTTTTGGGTGTACCAGTGAAACGTACTTAGGGCTATTCCATTAAAACACACATGGGACCCCAGGAAGGCACTTTGGAAATTGACCACCCACCCATAGATGCAAAATTGAGCTGAAAGAACCAAATTTCGGAAAATAGGGTTCATCCACAGATGTTTATTAAATTCTTTTCCTGTCCCAGGTAAATTTTAATGGAATAGCCCTTAACACATTTGATAGGGTTTTGTCATTAACTCTTGACCACTCCTCATATAAGATTCTTTTTATTCACTAAAATAAGGAGTAACTTATGCCATAGATGCAAAATTGAAGTTAAAGAACCAAATTTCAGAAAACATGGTTCGCCCATACATGATGATGTTTATTAAACTGCCTTCCTGGGGTTCCGGGTATGTTTTAATGGAATAGCCCTTACTGAACCAGTTAAAAAACAGGATGGTCAAGCTATACTAAAAGTACATATTTGACATACATGCGTGACTCATAAATTGGTCAAGATATAGGTCACATCAATAAATATATTTTTGGCTACTGATGACGAAAGTATCAGAGTCTGGGGAAACTCGTGACATACAGAACAATAGAATGGTAAAGGTTTAAACAAAGGGGACATTGTGTAAGCACTGGTCAAGAAATCAGGTCTTGAATTCACCAACCATGCTTGAGAATATTCTTTGACTTAAGCCGAAGTAAGCACATTTCAATCAAACATATTTCTATAAGTTTAAAAGTACAAACATTCATAAGAAGCTGCTATGTATAAATACAATAAATACTAATAAATAGCAACTTGATATGATTGTTTATTTTTTGAAGATCATGGGAATATTTTTGAATGAAATTTGAGTACTTGACACATCTTGTTGGAATGTGTAGACTTTGATCCTATGCGTCAAAAGTACTACAATGTTAATACTATGAAAGAGTTATTTGATACTATAGATTTTAGTCTTGTTTTAGATTTCCTAAAAGAAATCAGACTATATAAATCATTATAATGTGTTCTTATATATATTTACTGGTTTATATACCCGTTGACGGGCATTTGTTGATTTACATATATAGTTTATATTACTACCATATCATGCCTTATTTTTTAATAGTTTTATCTTTATATAATTAAGTATTAATTAAAAATTAATGTAAATATATAAATTGAATTGGGGTTTTAAGGCGCACCAACACATTACAGGTTATATGGCGCCTAACAGGCATGAACATGCCAGGCTCATCTTCCATGTACATCGAGATAAAATATGGAAAATGGGCCTAGAACCTGCAGTTCAGGGTGAGAAGGTTCTAGGCCCATTTTCCATATTTTATCTCGATGTACATGGAAGATGAGCCTGGCATGTTCATGCCTGTTAGGCGCCATATAACCTGTAATGTGTTGGTGCGCCTTAAAACCCCAATTCAATTTATATATTTACATTAATTTTTAATTACTACTTAATTTCTTCAACTTTCCTCGTTTTTTGCGCGCAATATGACCTATTTACGTGTCGGCGTGCCGTAAAACACCATTCATTCATTCGTTGAACTCAAGTCTAAGGATAGGTTAAAGAATGGTTGGTGAATTTCAGGCCTGATCTTGTTTACTCAAAAAAACTGAGATTGGATGCCGGAAACTGGCTCCAGCCAGTTCTCACGGTTCTGACCTGCTGTACATGTGACTGAAATTTAGGACGTTATTCTGCTATATAAACGAGATCTCAGCACACCAACAGTAGACTCGAATAAGATTTTAACTAATGCATTTGCCTCTATAATAGTACTGAATAAAGTTTATTTAGACTGTTGAAGTTTTAGTCTTGGTTTAATATTGCACACATGAACACTTTTGATTTAAATTTCATCATTCTTAAGCATTAAAATGGCCCAAATTTAATGAGACTTGTTTACAAACACAATTTCTCTGCTAAGTCTTCTTTTCAATCTCGTGGTTGGTAAAAAGATACATAAAACTAGCACAATCGCCCCTATAACATATAATCGAATCACTGTCAGTTCATTGGGCAGGTAGCACCGCTTCATCGTGAAGTCTGTCTCGCTAATTTCTGCCTGAAATAGAGTAAGAAACATGCCAGTGTGCTTATAAATCTGTCAGCTGGAGTGGAAGAAAATTCATAATATATTAATTTGTAAAACCGAACTGGTGCAGCGCTGTAGTCTAGAGGTAAAGTCATGGGTTCAATCCCCGCCGACCGTATATGTTGTGTCCCTGAGTAAGACACTTTATCTGCATTTGCTTAGTACGGGTTCTACCCAGGAAGACACAGAGAGTGATTAAAATAACAGGGTGGCAAAACCATGTGACTTTTTGATCGGGTTTACGGGGAAAAATATAAATTAAGCGCTCGATTCAGTTAGGTTTTTTCTTAATAACGTTCTTAATTTATGACAAATTTTGTTCAAATAAAGTGCACATACCCTTACAAGGTGAGCACTTCCCTCCTCCGCAAAAGTTAAGTCGATTCCCTTAATTACTTCCCGAGATTAGCCCTTCCAAAATAATTTCAATACTTTGGGAGGGCTAATCTCAGAAAGTACTGGATGAATCGAATTACCTTTTGCTGCAGAGGAAAGAGCTCGCTTTGTAGGGATATCTGCACCGTAGTTGAATAAAATCCGTTAAATGTTAAGAAAGTTATGAAGCAAACAACTATATGTTTGTTTACATTTTTGGCCGTGAACCCGATCAAAACGTCACGAGGTTTCGCCACCCTGAATAAGTTCATAGAGCTTTCATTACAATCAATATAAAATAAATAAGTTTAAACTAACTGAATTTTTAATGGGTCATTAACACATAAGATACATAGGAATCTGCCCTACTCTTACAAACAAATAGATTCCTATGGTTCTTTAACAGGCTTGCAGGATAGACTCCGGCACACAGAAAGAGGCTTAGGGAAAGTGTCTTTCCAAAGAACACCGATGATACTAGGTGAGGCTTGAATAAAGGCCCTCCGGTTTTCAAGCCCACCATGCTATCCACTGGGTCACACCAGCCCCTTAATCGCAGCAAAAAATAAATTGCTGCAGCGTCAATAAAGTGTTGAGGATGTCAACGTCATTCACCGAGAAAGTTCAACAAAGAAAACATTTTCAAGCACATCGTTTTAGACACACTGTGGCATAGCTATCCATAAATACCAAGCCTACTGGGCGATTCTTCAACAGTTTTTGTTTGTTGTTTTTGTAAAAAGATTGTTTGCTTACATAAGTATGCTAATATAAAAACAAAAACATGTGTTAACACAATACAAAATACATGTTTAGAAACTCTACTAGTGGAATAAACACAGACTTAGTTATTTTTTCAAAGATAAAAATATGAAAATTAGTCCTGATAACAAAATCTTCCTATTTCTGAGACAAATCTCCTTACTTGGTAGGTATGGCTATCGAATATTCTAAAAACATCCATATTCTATTGTTCATACACCACACACCAATCTTGAGGTATTAAATTTTGACAATTTCATTTTTCATTCTTATTCCGTAAAACACCACTCTTTATTTCTTAATTCATCGGTGAAAGGCGGATACCTTTAACTTAAGTTGTTGCATAAACAATTTTTCATCAAGTGCAGTAACTCTGTAAGAAAATAAACATACCAGCAGAAATGTGGGTGCTTGTTTGTTACGCCAGTTGTATGAAGCAACAGTATACTCTGGTACCCCGTTCTCATGCACCCTGTAGCAACCATGATGTGTATGGGCACTCACTACTAGACGGGGATCCAGCCATTCAAATAACTAAAAAATATCAACTTAAAAAATGAAATATTTCCAGAAGGTTTTACTGCTCCAGATCAATAAGAATTAACGTTGCTTTAAATAACAAACAATATTTCATTTTTGATTTTGCACGTTTTCTGGCATTTAAAATGATGTCTAAACGGTTAATGTACTTGCTGTCATGGCATTGCAAAATATATTAATTAGATATTTAATACTTTCTAAATAACCAATCAGCATTGAGTATATTAAGAAAACAGTAACTTATATATCTATAAAATAATACTACCTCTTTGTGTATTTCATTTTGAGAGACCACATTACGTGGTCCGAGTATTAGCTTTCATACCCCATCCAACCCCTTCTCCAAGAAGCGAAAATGGGGTTGACTGGGGTATGAAATAAAAAGTTCGGCTTAAAAAGTTTCCATATTGTAAAATTAAAACATTTAACAGGTAATTTTAAACAGGTTATCGCATTTCTTTCAGTAAAACATGTTTATTGTCGAATTGTCCGTTATAAAATCCTGCTAATATAAGAATTCCCATCGCTTAATGGAATTAAAGCTGGACCACGTAATGAACCTACCTCCTGAGTACTTTGTTTTGAGAGACAATCCATCTTCTCTCTAAATGGCACATCTATTATGTGTGGAGGCGCCGCATCGGGAGTCGAGCAATTAATATCGGACTCTCTATACATCGGGAAGTGCTATAAAGAGATAAAGATAAATATAAAGATAAATAAAGAGTTTATTATAAACAGAGGATCTTACATGAGTACTCATTCATTATGAATTTATTAAACAAGTTGAAAAAATGATATAATGCGAGGCTCTTGCCTCATTATCGTTTTATTGCATTTTGCCTGTCACTTTAACACGCAAAACCGACATAAACTGTGGGAATTGGATCATAGTCATTGTCAAATTTTGTTTTGACAGTGCATACTAGGCTTATTTGCATACTTATATAACTGGTGGTATATCGAATATATAGAATGGTGTTATTCCACTCCCACACCCTAAGTTATGTGACAATGAGTCTTATATAACATATTTCAAGAAGACGTTGATACATCAATATTGCATAAATGGTTGAAAAGTAAATCAATTAAGAGATAACCATGCTAAGATTTTCAATCTGGGATGGTATGTGAGTGGTTTTATGGTCTGAATTTTTTTTTACGGAGACGCAGTAGCGGAGATGTAAAATGTAATTTCAGACATTAAAACCAACCACATACCGTCCCACATTGAAAATCTTAGCATGGTATCTCGATTCTAATGCTTTTCCATTCCATTTTTTTCTAACGAAATGTTAAAATAAAACAAAAACATGACGTCAGGTTATTCACAGTTTAATGTCAACTGACCGATTTGTGTGGTTAATGCACTTGTTAAAATGTTAACATCAACCAATCGGATTGTAGGATTTTTACAATGCGCATTAGAAACCAAGATTTAAACAAGAGGCCCAAGAGGGCCTGTGAACGCTCTACTGGCTGTTATACCATTGATGAATCGAGTCGTACTACATGGTGTCTAGAGTGTACACAAGGTTTTTCAAGTATTTGACCTAGTGACCTAGTTTTTGGGTCAAAAATTTTCGAACTTGACCAAAATATAGTTAAGACAACATTTCGACAAAGTTTCATCAAGATCGGGTGAGAAATATGGCCTCTAGAGTGTACTAGTGACCTAGTTTTTGACCCTGTTTGACCCTGTGTGACCCATTTTCGAACTTTAGCAAGCTATAATTGAGACAAATATTCTGACAAAATTGCATCAAGATCGGGTCAAAAATATGGCCTCTAGAGTGTACACACGGTTTTTCCAAAGTTTGACCTAGTGACCTAGTTTATAACACCATGTGACCCATTTTTGAACTTGACCAAGATATAATTAAGACAAACATTTTGACAAAGAGTGTACACAAGGTTTTTCCAATATTTGACCTAGTGACCTAGTTTTTAACCCCATGTGACCCATTTTCAAACTTGACCAAGATATAATTAAGACAAACATTCTGACAAAGTTGCATCAAGCTCGGGTCAAAAATATGGCCTCTAGAGTGTACACAAGGTTTTTCCAATATTTGACCTAGTGACCTAGTTTTTAACTTCATGTGACCCATTTCCGAACTTGATCAAGATATAATTAAGATAAACAATTTGACAAAATTTCATCAAGATTGGGTAACAAATATGACCTCTAGAGTGTACACAAGTTTTTTCAAGTATTTGACCTAGTGACCTAGTTTTTGACCCCGCATGACCCATTTTTGAACTTGACCGAGATTTCATTGAGACAAACATTCTGACAAAGTTTCATCAAGATCGGGTCAAAAATATGGCCTCTAGAGAGTACACACGGTTTTTCCAAAGTTTGACCTAGTGACCTAGTTTTTAAAACCATGTGACCCATTTTTGAACTTGACCAAGATATAATTAAGACAAACATTTTGAAAAAGTTTCATCAAGATTGGGTCAGAAATACGGCTTCTAGAGTGTACACAAGGTTTTTCAAGTATTTGACCTAGTGACCTAGTTTTTAACCCCATGTGACCCATTTTCAAACTTGACCAAGATATAATTAAGACAAACATTCTGACAAAGTTGCATCAAGCTCGGGTCAAAAATATGGCCTCTAGAGTGTACACAAGGTTTTTCCAATATTTGACCTAGTGACCTAGTTTTTGACCCCACATGACCCATTTTCGAACTTGACCGAGATTTCATTGAGACAAACAATTAAGATAAACATTCTGACAAAAGTTGCATCAAGCTCGGGTCAAAAATATGGCCTCTAGAGTGTACACAAGGTTTTTCCAATATTTGACCTAGTGACCTAGTTTTTAACTTCATCTGACCCATTTTCGAACTTGATCAAGATATAATTAAGATAAACAATTTGACAAAGTTTCATCAAGATTGGGTAACAAATATGACCTCTAGAGTGTACACAAGTTTTTTCAAGTATTTGACCTAGTGACCTAGTTTTTGACCCCACATGACCCATTTTTGAACTTGACCGAGAGTTCATTAAGACAAACATTCTGACAAAGTTTCACCAAGATCAGGTCAAAAATATGGCCTCTAGAGTGTACACACGGTTTTTCCAAAGTTTGACCTAGTGACCTAGTTTTTAAACCATGTGACCCATTTTTGAACTTGACCAAGATATAATTAAGACAAACATTTTGACAAAGTTTCATCAAGATTGGGTCAGAAATACGGCTTCTAGAGTGTACACAAGGTTTTTCAAGTATTTGACCTAGTGACCTAGTTTTTAACTCCATGTGACCCATTTTCAAACTTGACCAAGATATAATTAAGACAAACATTCTGACAAAGTTGCATCAAGCTCGGGTCAAAAATATGGCCTTTAGAGTGTACACAAGGTTTTTCCAATATTTGACCTAGTGACCAAGTTTTTGACCCCACATGACCCATTTTCGAACTTGACCGAGATTTCATTGAGACAAACATTCTGACAAAGATTCATGATGATTGCATCAGAAATGTGGCCTCTAGAGTGTACACAAGCAAAAGTTAACGGACGGACGACGGACGGACGGACGACGGACGACGGACGACGGAAGACGGACAACACACCATCCCATAAGCTCTTCTGGCCCTTGGCCAGTAGAGCTAAAAAAACAACAGAAATTAAGAGCTAAATCGTGTTGATGGTCTTGCTACTCCTTTATTAACAACACCTCCATTTTATGTCTTTCTGGAAGTCCTATAGACAACAATAGCATTGAACTGGCATTTAATTAGGACTCCTTCACACTGGCATGCAGATGTAACTTAACCCCTAACCTGCTAAGCATGACTATAATAGCCTTTGCATCCATTGTAAACTCAGATCAGCCTGTGAGTAACTCGCAGGCTGATCAGGGTTTACAATATCCGGATGCTGATCAGTCATTTCCCCCAAAACATCCCATTGTCACATAAATGGAATAATCTTAATTTAAAGAAAAAACAGTCCATTATATATATGTAGCGGGTTAAGGGTTAAGTTTATGCGAGTACTTCTGGTCAAAATATAAGCAATATTTGTTTGCATGATCCACTTACTTGAAGCAAGATAGGCTGTGTATACGTCATGGTCTCCACTGTAGCACATACGTCTGCTACAGTTTTCTTCTCACTTAATCCCTGTAGTATAAAATGGTTGGCTAAACTGGTTTTAGGTCATTTAAGGCTATATATGAGGGAAGATCTGTTTTCATGGCAGAGGCAGACCACCCACTTTTTCTTGGGTAAAACCAGAACAGCATACCTCCCTACATCTGTAAGAATCGACACTTTCTCACATACACATCGAGCTCCCTGTGGGATTCGCTTTTTTACCATCCTGGCCATGCAAGCGCTCTACTACAAAATACGGACACACAAGTTGTGCAAATACTTGCACAGTAATGCAAGTCCTTTATGTTTTAATATCATTTTGATTAGTCAGTTGCAGAACAGTAGCAGGCATGGTAGCGTTAAGTGCCAATATCTTTATGCCTGTTGCTAAAAACAAAATTTACAAATGTATATATATGTATATACATATAGAGGGAGAGAATTTGAATTCACTACGGCAACTTTATAAATTGGGATCTCGTGAGAGATTCACGTTCACAAGGCAGAATTATATACAGGGAGAATGACTGTTCAGTCTCTTAAATTTCAGTTCAACTTACTTTGGCACATTTTAATTTCCATTTGATGTCTCTAAGTTTATCTACTGCATCGTTACATATGCCACAACCATCACCCTCCAGGGCCATGCTATTAACCAGAACAAATGTAACGCCCCTGATCTGTACTAGTTTAACAGATGGTGCGCCAAATGCTTCCACAAACCTATCTAGCTTCCTGTCTGTCATCCTGTAAATATAAAGATGCCAGGAGATTGATAATAGAATTATAAAGTATGATAAGCATAAATGTTTGTTTGTTTTGTTTGTATGGTGTTTTACGTCACTTTCAACACATTTCAAACCTTTTTAGGTTTACCACCACCAATTACATGTAAACCTCCGAGGTGTAGTCGAATGTAGTTCCTATAATAAAAAGTAATCCCTCCTTTTTTGATGACAACGGGACTTATAGTATGGAAAACTGCCATTTATATTGGATTTTGTTGTTGTATGTATAGGAAGCATATTAATAGGTTTTACTGGATCACTGATGAACATTTTCGAAATTTCGAATCTATGCTTGCACGTTGTGAGCAACTATCAATGAAAACAGCTGTACCCTTGACCTGTTTAGTAAACAAACAAGAACTTTCTTACATGTCTTGTGACCCCACCTTTTCTGGTGATTTTTCAAGCGGAAAATGTGCTTTCTATATGAAAATTACACTGCTGCATTATCCATACTTGAGTTGAAGTCTCAGCAAATCATTAATATGTGACATTTTAACATTGGTGTCTATGGGGAAAATAATTAGTGGTTTCATACCTTTATTGACATTGTACCTAATCCATTTTTGGACATAAATATTAACACTACTTGCAATTTTCCTATGTGAGCAAATATCAAAATCTATGACTTACTATTGAGGAGTAGAGGGATCCTAAACATTGTTTTGGTTGGATCCTGGTGTAGCGTTAATTGACAATAAGTATGTATGTAGGTAGGGGGTTTAACGTCATCTTTAACAATATTTCAGTCATATCACAACAGTGCCTGCTTGTAGCAGTGAGCCCTATGCTTAGCTTTATAGTGCTGACACAATGGAACACCAAGCCATAGACAAATAACATGATACCCCACCCAGTCACATTATACTGACAATGCGCCAACCAGTTCTATCACTACCCTTTATATGCTGAGCGTCAAGCAAGGAACGTACTAGTACTATTTTTATAAAGTCTTTGGTATGACCCGGCTGGGGGTTGAACCCACGACCTCCCGCACGCGAGGCAGATGCTCTCCCTATTATTCCACCACAGTGGTTCAGATAGTGTGTAAACCAACTCTGTAGTTATCAGTAATGAAGGTAAATATCACGGTTTCCGACCACTATATCTGTGTTTGTAATGCAGTGTGGGATGGGCTGGGTAGTGGTGGTGGTGGTGGTGGTGGGGGGGGGGAGGGGGTATTAGCTGTAACGAAAGTTAACATCATGATCGCTGACCACTATCTCTGTGTTGGTAGTGCGGGGGTGGAGTGGGGGTATTTAGCTGTAACAAAAGTAAACATCATGATCGCTGACCACTATCTCTGTGTTGGTAGTGCGGGGGTGGAGTGGGGGTATTTAGCTGTAACAAAAGTAAACATCATGATCGCTGACCACTATCTCTGTGTTGGTAGCGCGGGGGTAGGGAGGGTGGGGGGAGGGTATGTAAATAAAACCAATATCATGCTTGCCCAACACTATCTCTGTGTTGGAGGTGTGGGGCTGGGATTGGGGATCCTTACATGTAATGAAAGTCAATATCATGATTGCCGACCACTATCTTTGTGTTGGATGTGCCAGGTGGGTTGAGGGCTAGGGGGATGGGGTTGTCTGGGGAGTGGGGTGGGTTGGGGGGGATGGGGGGGGTGTAACCTGTAATTAAAGTCAATATCATGGTTGCCCACCACTATCTCTGTGTGTGAGTTGGGGGTGTATTTCCCAGTAATGAAAGCCAATATCATGGTTGTAGACCACTATCTCTGTGTTGGAAATGCGGGGTTGGGGTATGAGGGGTACTGACCCATAATGAAAGTCAATATCATGGTTGTCAAGCACTATCTCAGTCTGTCTTGGAAATGTGGGTGTGGGGGGAGGTATTTACCTGTAACAAAAGCCAATATCATGGTTGTCGACCAATATCTCAGCTTTGGAAAAGCTGGGGGTGGGGTTGTGGGTGGGGTGATATTCACCTGTAATGAAAACCAATATCGTGGTTGCCAACCACAATCTCTGTGTTGGTAGTGCGGGGTGTGTGAAACATTTTCTTGAATCTCGTTACATGATAATCAAATTCTTCCTTTGAGCAGTCTTTCCCGTCGTCAAGCAGATCACCTGGAACAGAACAATGTATGAATGGTAATTGAACTGTTGAAAGTGCAAAGAATATGGCCACTGCAGATCCCGTTAGAGGGGTAGGCAGAGAGGTAGAACCGTCCCCTCCCCCCAATCTTTCTTGCATATCAAATAATGTTATCTTATCTGCATTTTAACATGAGTGATGGAAAGCCCGATCTTACACATGGGGGCGGATAAATGTCACGTGCATGCACAATGACATCGATTACGTCAACAGTTGCATGAGGTCAAGTGTAAATCAACATGCAAAACAGTAGTTGTCGACGTCGACGCACAAATGGTATACAAGAAAAGGAATCAATCCTAGGTTTCCGGTTCAGATAGGGAAATTCGAACCCTCGGTATAACCATTTTAATTGGAACTTCACAGAGCCTCCGGTCCAATAAAAACAATTTTACCTAGTGTTGGAATTCCCGATCTTGAACAGATGAAAGATTCTTATAATCTATACCTTATATTACATTTTGATATCCATACTTTATATTGACATCATTCTGTAGTTCCTTGTAATCGTGCTTGCAGATCAATAAACTATTAACCAAAACACGTGATCTTTAGTTATATAATGCTTTTCATATTAACTGATCAAATTACCAAAGTTTCACAACAACGGCAGGGGTCGCAGTGTCGCAGTGGATAACATGTTAATAAATTTGGTTCTTTACACCCATCAACCAATATTATTAATTTGGCTTGTAAGGAAGACCCACATAACACAAAACACAATTTGTCATAAACATGGCAATGGTGACAGGTAACACTTTATTTAGCATTAAATATACTCACCCAAAATAAAGACAACATCTGGGCTGTGTATCAACATACTGGCCTGGAATGATCTCTCCATCTGCCATTCACTGTAATATATGTAATCAACAAAAAGGTTACAAACTTTGAAGACGGTGAGTCCAATCCTTTACAATTTATTGAGCGGAAATAAAAACAAGTGACACTGACGACACGAATAAATTTTGTGATTAGAAAATATAGTATACTGCATTTCAAGTAAAAAGTCAAAGTGACGTTGACCTTTGACATGTACACCTCAAAATCAATATACCTTAAATGCACACTATAAGCGTAGGATCCAAGGATACTTACATAGTTTATAATACAATATATTAAACCTTAACTTGTTTTATCATTTGAAATACCGTAAATAATAATCTCCCTTTAATACATATTTTTTATTATTACCTCCCTTTATGAAAAATATTACTTTATAAAAATACATCTAAATCACACAAGCAAGAGGCCCCAAGAGGACATGTGGAGGATCTACTGGCTAACATGGCTCTTATAACAGGGTGGGGGTGTGCGTGCGTGATTGGGTGAGTTTGAGTCGGATATATGAATCAAACTTGTACTAGCTTTTATTGATGCTGATCAGATGAAAAATGAAGGCCCTACTGTGAGTGTTAAAGCAAAACATAGCACTTTTTATTCAATCAATGACCACAACTCTGCTGTTTCTGTTCAAATTAGGCTGGTTTGGAACTTAAGCCTTCAATGATATCAAAAACCTGGTCAAGTTTGGTAAAGTTCAGATGGTAAATGAATGCCCCATCATATTAAAGTAGCTATCCCGGCAAAAACAGCCAAATTTTACAACATATGTACACTGTTTCTAAACCTACTGATGACAAGGGTATTTAAAGAACATGTTAATAAACCTAGACTTTAAATCAGCACATGTACATTAGTATATGACCTGAAGACTTGCCTAGAGTGTTGATAAATGGTTTTATAGTGTAATTTTGCCTAGCTGGTTTTCGAACTTGTTCAAGCTTTCGTTGATATCACCAATCTGGCCAAGTAAAGTAAAGATCACAGATAAACAAGAGGCCCAAGAGGGCCTGTGGACGCTCAACTGGCTAACATGGCTCTTATAACATCAATGAAGCGAGTGACTGCCATTTACGTTTTTTTGAAAGTTTTGGGCAAAATGCAGCTTTTTAACTAAATCAAGGGCCATAACTAAAGAATATGGTAAAGTTTGGTAAAGATCAGATGAAAAATGAAGGTCCTACCGTAATAACGAGGCAAAATATAGCATTTTTAACTAAATCAAGAGCCATAACTCCTCTGTTACTGGTCCGACTGATCCAACATTGCTAAAAAAAATAATGAAAAAATAATAATAATAATTTAAAAAAAACAAAAAAAAAACAATAATAATAATAAAAAACAAAACAAAACAAGAGGTCAATGACCTTGAAGCTCTACTGATTGATTTTGATTTCAGGAAGTAGTCGCTACAAACTTGATTTTTGAAATTTATTTTTAGCCACGGCGGCCATCTTGAATTTCCGGCAGACCTGAAATTTTGCTAGGATCAATTAGACATCAAGAGCAACATTCCTGTGAAGTTTCATGAAAATCCGTCATGTAGTTTCAGAGGAGTAGTCGCTACAAGTTTATATTATATAACTGTAGACAAAGATGGCCGCTGGCAGCTATGTTTAACGTCGAATTAAAACGATTTTCGACAAGGACCAACATCATGTCATGCTGATCATTTTAGAAAAAGTCCCATATCAATATCACTTAGAGTTTTCAAGAAGTAGTCACTACAAACTTGTATTTTAAATATCTATTTTTAGCTTTGGCGGCCATCTTGGATTTCGCATCAACATGCATTTTTGCTACGATCAACTAGACTTCATGGGCAACAATTCTGTAAAGTTTCATGAATATCCATCCAGTAGTTTCAGAGGAGTAGTCGCTACAAATAAAAGTTTACGGACAGACAGACAGACGGACGGACGGACGGAAGGACGGACGACGGACGCCGCACCACGGCATAAGCTCTGCTGATCTCTGATCAGTCGAGCTAAAAATTAATCAAAATAATAAAAGAAATAAAAAAAAATAATATAAAAAAAAAAGATATAAAGTATTACATAATATGGTATGCGCATTATGCAAGCAAACAAAGCAGTGATATGAATACACAACATTATGCATTATTACGTAATTTATAATATGAACATATTGAAATCCAGCAGTGATTGCATTATTACGTAATTTATAATATGAAGATATTGAAATCTGACCTTGTGAGCCGAGACGGGATTGCCAAACTCATCAAATTATTCTGGGTGGGCGGGACGGGAAACAATTATGAATGTGACTGCATGCGGCAGTGCTTCGAAGCTATCTGACTCTGAGAGAACTGTCAGTGATTCCCGCCACTAATCAGGTGAGGCACCCACGGGTTGCCATTTAAATCTGTTTTACTTTCTGCAAAACATCACTTAAACAACAACACCGTGGGCAGTTAATACTTTATTACTACAACTAAATAAAGTATTACATAATATGGTATGCGCATTATGCAAGCAAACAAAGCAGTGATATGAATACACAACATTATGCATTATTACGTAATTTATAATATGAACATATTGAAATCCAATCCATAGTAGGGTAGGAAGTGAAGTTACTAATATAAAATAAAATAAAATCATTTGAATGCACGGCGCACCTATACTTAGCTGACTATATACATGTAACTACTCAGTCGAATATCAATAGCCTTCTCTGAAGCGGTGGAAGCGGAGCGAAATTTAAACCCCAAATATGGTTGGAGATAATCAAAAACTGCTAAACTTTTCCAATCGCCAATGGCCTTGATAGCTTCCAGAGGCACCCCGCAGGACAATAAATAACTGCAGCCTCCCCGCCTTAGAGAATGCGAACTATACTCGCTGGAGTTCACATTGGAAGGTAGGCATTGTTTCAATCTTGCGCTGAAATTGACCTGACTTAAACTAGTAAATTTACCATTTAGCTGATAGGCGAATAGTTCATTTGACTCCATGTGGGAGCCTGCCTTACCAATAAAATTTAAGAGCGCGGAAGTCGTACAGAGTGGGTTTGATCGCATAAATGGTAGAACGACCTGGAATATCCTGTCAGCATATTGAATAGTCTTAGATGACCGAATATTAATCACACACCCTTCGTGTGTATAATGTAATATCCTTGCGCTAGAGGGAATGCATTTTTGACAAAACTTTTCCACCACACACATTGCTTATCCTGAGTAGACCAAAGAAGCACGTGAGACATGCGGCCCAAAAACAGACGTCAAAAAGATTAGAAAAATTCAATTTGGATCTAACGTGAAGAAGCAGCGATGGGGAAATAGGCTTTTTCTGTAGCTTAAAATCCCCAATCTTGCGTTTCAAGCCCTTTAATACGCATTTGGAGAGAAAATTGTCGGCCAAAGGGTTTGTAAGACCGTGTTCAGGTTTTCTTTTTGAAGACGCCGAAATTCAGCATCGTACTGGAGCACTGAATGCCAGGCAAACCCTTGAGCAAATGTCCCGATTTTCAGCAGATACTCTATATGTTGTATAACAGCTGGCATTGACATTCCTTCAGTGAGAATATGCTCCAGGAGTATTCGCATACTGCCTTCTAGGTACTGGGCAGGAGACACGATGTCTAGCTTTGGCTTAGATCCTTCTCTCAGCCTCAGTTCAAAATCCCCCATGGTGACGTTTGGGGGATCTTGTTTTGACTTCAAAGTTAGATAGTCACCTATCTGTTTAACTTTTAGACGAACTTTCCGGCAACCGACTAAATAACTCCTGAACAGAGGAAGTACACGTACCTTGTCCTTGAGGTTCTCGCGTTAATCGCTGTATGTCGTCGGCTGAAAGTCCGCCAGCGACGGTAGGGTCCGCTGACGACGCTGGTACTATGCTCTGTTTGATAGCGTCAGACAGAAGTAGCAATTGTCCCAATGGAAGTTTTTTAGCAAAGTACTTTTGTATCACATCGTCCGTTAACAGTTTAAATTCGTCGAATGATGTTATTCCATTTTGTTTTAAAGTGTCAAATGACTGTTCAGAAAGCTTAAGTCCAATTAATATGTCTGTAAATTCCATTGTAATGAAAATAAAACAACATTTAAGCTAAACAATTATGAATGCGACTGCAAGCGGCAGTGCTTCGAAGCTATCTGACCTCTGAGAGAACTGTCAGTGATTCCCGCCACTAATCAGGTGAGGCACCCACGGGTTGCCATTTAAATCTGTTTTACATTCTGCAAAACATCACATAAAATCTGGTAAAGTTTGGCAAAGATCAGATGCAAAATGAAGGCCCTAGCGTATGACGAGGCAAATTATAGCATTTGTAAACGAAATCAAGGGTCATAACTCCACTGTTACTGGTCCGATCTGGCTGGTTTTCGAACTTGACCGAGCTTTCATTGACATTAACACTGATAAAGTTTGGTAAAGATCGGATGAAAAATGAAGGCCCTATCGTCTTAACGAGGCAAAACATAGCATATTGACTAAATCAAGGGCCATAATTCCGCTGTTACTGGTCCGATATGAATGATTTTCAAACTTGTTCGATCTTTCAGTGACAATAACAATCTGATAAAGTTTGGTAAAGATCGGATGAACAATGAAGCCTCTATCGTCTTTACGAGGCAAAATATAGCATTTTTAACTAAATCAATTGAATTTTATGTTGTTTAACGGCTCATCAACACAGTAAAGGTTATTTAGAGCCGCCCCAGAGAGAGGGGAAGGACACATAGGAATCCGGGAACCTGCCCTACTCTTATTATCGAATAGATTCCTATGGTTCTTTTACGTGCTCGGAGGATAGACCGATACACGAGACCGCCAAGTTTACGTCCCCATCCGACGGACGAGATATAGCATTTTTAACTAAATCAAGGGCCATAACTCCGCTGTTACTCGTCCGATATGGCTGGTTTTCGAACTTGTCCGAGCTTTCATTGATATTAACAATGTGGTATAGTTTGGTAAAGATAGGATGAAAAATGAAGGCCCAATCGTCTTAACGAGGCAAAATATAGCAATATAGCATTTTTAACTAAATCAAGGGCCATAACTCCGCTGTTACTGGTCCGATCTGGCTGGTTATGGAACTTGTCCGAGCTTTCATTGATATTAACAACCTGTTAAAGTTTGGTAAAGATCGGATGAAAAATGAAGGCCCTATCGTCTTAACGAGTAGCCAGTAGAGCTAAAAATGATCCTAAAGTCTAACAAGGTAAAATATTGCATATTTAACTAAATCAAGGGACATAACTCTGATGTTACTGGTCCAGTCTAGCTGGTTTTCAATGTCTGCACTTTCATAATAAACTAACTGATATCGTAAATCTGGAAAAGTTTGGTAAAGATCATATAAAAAATGGAAGGCCCTATTCTCTTAAGGCCCTATTCTCTTAACAAGGCAAAAATTAACCGACAACAGCCAGCCAGACAACTCTCCATCCCAAAAAAAAAGTAACTACACTTAAACAGTATATTCTCTGAATGCATAACAAACAAGAGGCTTGGGCCTCTTGACACTCTACTGGCTAACATGGCTATTATAATATCAATGAAGCGAGTGACCGCAATTTAAGTTTTTTTTGAAAGATTTGGGCCAAATACAGCATTTTTAACTAAATCAAGGGCCATAACTAAAAATCCGGTAAAGTTTGGTAAAGATCAGATTAAAAACGAAGGCCCTACCATATTAACGAGCATTTTTAACTAAACAAGAGCCGTAACTCCTCTGTTATTGGTCCGATCTGGCTGGTTTTCGAACATGGTCAATAGAGGTAAACAAGAGGTCAATGACCTTGAAGCTCTACTGATTGATTTTGATTTCAGGAAGTAGTCGCTACAGACTTGTTTTTTTAAAAATTATTTTTAGCCGTGGCAGCCATCTTGAATTTCCGGCAGACCTGAAATTTTGCTAGGATCAATTAGACATCAAGAGCAACATTCCTGTGAAGTTTCATGAAAATCCGTCAAGTAGTTTCAGAGGAGTAGTCGCTACAAGTTTTCATCATATAACTCTATGTAAACAAAGATGGCCACTGGCAGCCATGTTTAACGTCAAATCAAAATAATGGTTGACTCTGATAAGCATCATGTCATGCTGATCATTTTACAAAAAGTCCCATATCAATATCACTTATAGTTTTCAAGACGTAGTCCCTTCAAACTTCTTTTTTAAAAATCTATTTTCAGCTGTGGTGGCCATCTTGAATTTCTTGCAGACCTGAATCTTTGCTAGGATCAATTAGACATTAAGAGCAACATTCCTGTAAAGTTTCATGAAAACCCGCCATGCAGTTTCAAAGGAGTAGTCGCTACAAGTTTTTACTATATAACTCTATGTCAACAAAGATGGCTGCTGGCAGCCATGTTTAACGTTGAATCAAAACAACTTTTGACAAGGACCAACATCATATCATGCTGATCATTTTAGAAAAAGTCCCATATCAATATCACTTATAGTTTTCAAGAAGTAGTCGCTACAAACTTGTATTTTGAAAAATTATTTTTAGCCGTGGCGGCCATCTTGAATTTCCGGCCAACCTGAAATTTTGCTAGGATCAATTAGACATCAAGAGAATCATTCCTGTTAAGTTTCATGAAAATTCGCCAAGTAGTTTCAAAGGAGTAGTCGCTACAAGTTTTTACTATATAACTCTATGTAAACAAAGATGGCCGCTGGCAGCCATGTTTAACGTTGAATCAAAACAATTTTTGACAAGGACCAACATCATATCATGCTGATCTTTTTAGAAAAAGTCCCATATCAATATCACTTATAGTTTTCAAGAAGTAGTCGCTACAAACTTCTTTTTTAAAAATCTATTTTTAGCTGTGGCGGCCATCTTAAATTTCTGGCCGACCTGAAATTGTGCTAGGATCAATAAGGCATTAAGAGCAACATTCCTGTAAAGTTTCATGAAAATCCGCCAAGTAGTTTCAAAGGAGTAGTCGCTACAAGTTTTTACTATATAACTTTATGTAAACAAAGATGGCCGCTGGCAGCCATGTTTAACGTTGAATCAAAACAATTTTTGACAAGGACCAACATCATATCATGCTGATCATTTCAGAAAAAGTCCCATATCAATATCACTAATAGTTTTCAAGAAGTAGTCGCTACAAACTTGAATTTTGAAAAATTATTTTAAGCCTGGGCGGCCATCTTGAATTTCCGGCCGACCTGAAATTTTGCTAGGATCAATTAGACATCAAGAGCAACATTCCTGTGAAGTTTCATGAAAATCCGTCAAGTAGTTTCAGAGGAGTAGTCGCTACAAGTTTTCATTATATAACTCTATGTAAACAAAGATGGCCGCTGGCAGCCATGTTTAACGTCGAATCAAAACGATTTTCGACAAGGACCAACATCATGTCATGCTGATCATTTTAGAAAAAGTCCCATATCAATATCACTTATAGTTTTCAAGAAGAAGTCGCTACAAACTTGTTTTTTAAAAACCTATTTTTAGATCTGGCGGCCATCTTGGATTTCACATCAACATGAATTTTTGCTAGGATCAACTAGACTACATGGGCAACATTTCTGTAAAGTTTCATGAAAATCCATTCAGTAGTTTCAGAGGAGTAGTCGCTACAAAAAAAAGTTTACGGACAGACAGACGGACGGACGACGGACGCCGCACCATGGCATAAGCTCTGCTGATCTCTGATCAGTAGAGCTAAAAATCAATAAAAATTAAAAAAATATATATAAAAAAATAAAAAATAAAAATTAAAAACAAGAGGCCCAAGAGGGCCTGTGGACGCTCTACTGGCTAACATGGCTCTTATAACATCAATGAAGCGAGTGACTGCCATTTACGTCTTTTTGGAAGTTTCGGGCAAAAAACAGCTTTTGAACTAAATCAAGGGCCATAACTAAAGAATCTGATAAAGTCTGGTAAAGATCAGATGAAAATGAAGGCCCTACCGTATTAACGAGGCAAAATATAGCATTTTTAACTCAATCAAGAGCCATAAATCCTCTGTTACTGGTCCAACTGGTCCAACATAGAGCCAAAAAAAAAAAAAATTAAAAAAAAAATAAAAAAAAATTTAAAAAAAATAAAAAATAAAAAATAAAAAAATTAAAAAAAATAAAATTAAAATTAAAAAAAATTTAAAAAATTTTTTTAAAAAAATAAAATATATTAATTTAAAAAAATAATTAAAAAAATAAAAGTTTGGTAAACGATCGGATGAAAAATGAAGGCCCTCTCGTCTTAACGAGGCAAAATATAGTGTTTTGAACTAAATCAAGGGCCATAACTAAGCTGTTACTGGTCCGATATGTTTGGTTTACGAACTTATCCGAGCTTTCATTGATATTAACAATGTGTTAAAGTTTGGTAAAGATAGGTTGAAAAATGAAGGCCCTATCGTCTTAATGAGGCAAACTATAGCATTTTTAACTAAATCAAGGGCCATAACTACGCTGTTATTGGTCCGATATGGCTAGTTTTCGAACTTGCACGAGCTTTTATTGATATTAACAATCTGATAAAGTTTGGTAAAGATCAGATGAACAATGAAGCCCCTATCTTCTTAACGAGGCAAAATATAGCATTTTTAACTAAATCAAGGGCGACAGCTCCGCTGTTACTGGTCCGATATGGTTGGTTTTCGAACTTGTTCGAGCTTTCAATGACATTAACAATCTGATAAAGTTTGATAAAGATCGGATGAACAATGAAGCCCCTGTCGTCTTAACGAGGCAAAATAAAGCATTTTTAACTAAATCAAGGGCCATAACTCAGCTCTTACTATTCCGATATGGCTGGTTTTCGAACTTGTCCGAGCTTTCATTGATATTAACAATCTGATAAAGTCTGGTAAAGATTGGATGAACAATGAAGCCCCTAGCGTCTTAACGAGGCAAAATATAGCATTTTTAACTAAATCAAGGGCCATAACTCCGCTGTTACTAGTCCGATATGGCTGGTTTTCGAACCTGTCCGAGCTTTCATTGATATTAACAATGTGGTAAAGTTTGGTAAAGATATGATGAAAAACGAAGGCCCTACCAATTTAACGAGGCAAAATATAGCAATATAGCATTTTCAACTAAATCAAGGACCATAACTCTGGTGTTACTGGTCCGATCTGGCTGGTTTTCGAACTTGTCCGAGCTTTCATTGATATTAACAATGTGGTAAAGTTTGGTAAAGTTAGGTTGAAAAATGAAGGCCCTATCGTCTTAACGAGGCAAATATAGCAATATAGCATTTTTAACTAAATCAAGGGCCATAACTCCGCTGTTACTTGGCCGATCTGGCTGGTTTTCGAACTCATCCGAGCTTTCATTGATATTAACAACCTGTTAAAGTTTGGTAAAGATTGGATGAAAAATGAAGGCCCTATCGTCTTAACGAGGCAAATATAGCAATAAAGCATTTTTTAACTAAATCAAGGGCCATAACTCTGCTGCTACTTGGCCGATCTGGCTGGTTTTCGAACTCATCCGAGCTTTTATTGATATTAACAACCTGTTAAAGTTTGGTAAAGATTGGATGAAAAATGAAGGCCCTATCGTCTTAACGAGACAAAAGTTAACAACGGACGGACGGACGGACGACGGACGGACGGACGGACGGACGACGGACGGACGGACGACGGACAACTCGGCATCCCATAAGCTCTGCTGGCCTTCGGCCAGTAGAGCTAAAAAATAATTTCAAAAATCAATTATTTTTTAAAAAATTCAAGAAATAGAAAAAAAAAATCAAGAAAAACAATTTCAAAAAATCTAAAAAAAGTCAAGAAAAACAAATGAAAAATAAAGGCCCTGGCTGGTTTTCAAACTTGTCCGAGCTTTTATTGACAATGACTTTAACAATCTGGTAAAATTTGGTAATGATTGGATGAAAAATGAAGGCCCTATTGTTTTAACGAGGCAAAATATAGAATTTTTAATTAAACCAAGGGCCATAACTCCGCTGTAACTGATCCAATCTGGCTGGTTTTCAAACTTGTTCGAGCTTTCATTGACATTAACAAACTGATAAAGTTTCTGTAAAGATCGGATGAACAATGAAGGCCCTAGCGTCTTAATGAGGCAAAATATAGCATTTTTAACTAAATCAAGGGCCATAACTCCGCTGTTACTGGTCTGATATGGCTGGTTTTCGAACTTGTCCGAGCTTTCATTGACATTAACAATCTCATCAAGTTCGATAAAGTTTGGATGAACAATGAAGCCCCTATCGTCTTAACGAAACAAAATATAGCATTTTTAACAAAATCAAGGGTCATAACTCTGCTGTTACTGGTCCGATATGGCTGGTTTTCGAATTTGTTCAAGCTTTCATTGATATTAATTATCTGGTAAAGATTGGTATAGATAGGATGAAAAATGAAGGCCATATTGTCTTAACGAGGCAAAATATAGCAATACAGCATTTTTAACTAAATCAAGGGCCATAACTCCGCCGTTACTGGTCCGATCTGGCTGGTTTTCGAACTTGTCCGAGCTTTCATTGATATTAACAACCTATTAAAGTTTGGTAAAGATCGGAGGAAAAATGAAGGCCCTATCGTCTTAACCAGGTAAAAGTTTACGGACGGACAGACGACGGACGACGGACAACACACCATCCCATAAGCTCTGCTGGCCCTTGGCCAGTAGAGCTAAAAATCCATGCAGCCGTTCTCTTTTAACCCTTAACCCGCTACATATATATAATGGACTGTTCTTTCTTTGAATTAGGACCATTCCATTTATGTGAATTGGGGGAAATGATTGATCAGCAGCCAAAGCCTGCGAGTTACTCGCAGGCTGATCTGGGTTTACAATGGACGCAAAGGCTTTATAGTCGTGCTTAGCGGGTTAAGGGTTAAATGAGCAGAAATTAATTTTCGTAAGTTACGAGTTAGGTCAGGTTGCAGGTTAAAGTTTTATGAAAAGGGCCATAACTCTGCCAAAATGAAAGTCCAGAATGTTACGACATTCCTTGGGGTAAGATGAAGATGAATGTCAAGTTGCATGAACATAGGTCAAATAATTTTCAAGTTATGGCCAAGGTTAGATTGCAGGTTAAAGTGTTGCAAGACGACGACAGACAAAATACCACGGACAAAGTGATCTCTAAGTGTCTGCCAGGTTATGCAGGCACCACAAAAATTAATTTTGACTTTCACTGTGACCTTGGCTTTTATTTATGGCATGAGGATGTGGCTATTGTAATACGTGTATACATGTATATCAAAAGTTTTAAGAAGAAATGAAAAAGTTTAAGGAAATATTACGTTTTTATGACTTTTGAACCCAGAATATGACACTGTCACTTCATATAATAAACAACCAGAAATGTGTCAATGGGACACGGATGCCACCATTGAAAACAACCAGCAAAAAATGTAAATTCCACAAAAAAGGGCCGTAACTCAGGTAAATACATGGTCGATTTGGACGCTGAATCTTGACATCATTGGTAAGCATCCTATAAAGTGTTTAAAAAACCAGTCGACAATTGTGGGAGGGAAAAGGCACACAAAATGTATTAACATACAAGAGGGCCTGTGGACGCTCTACTGGCTCAAGATAAAGTTTATGTATAAGGGGTCATAAGTCTTTCAAAAATCATTCAACTGGAACATGGTGATGACATACGCAACCAGGCTTGTTACTGATCATCCCTGCAAAATCTCGTTTAAATCCAGCTGGAGGTTCAGGAGAACTAGTCTAGACAAAGTTAGTGTATTAAAACCTTGTAAGGGCTCATAACTCGGCCAAAATTCATTCAACCAGAACATGGCAATGACAGGTGCAACTAGGTTTAGTACGGATCATCCCAGCCAAGACTCGCTGAAATCTGGCAAAGAGTTCAGAAGAGACTAATCTGGACAAAGTTTGTGTATTAAAACATTTAAACCGCCATAACTCTGCCAAAAATCATTCAATCAAAATATGGTGATGACATGCACAACTAGGCTTGATACTGATCATCCTTGTCAAGTTTTGTCTATATCCAGCCAGGGGTTCAGGAGAACTAGCCCAGAAAAAAATTGTGGTAACAAAATCCTTCAAAGAGCCATAACTCTGCTAAATATCTGTAATCCGGAACGCGACGATGACATGCACAACTAGGCTTGGTGCTGAGCATCCATGCAAAATTTCATTGAAATCTGGCAAGGGGTTCATGAGAAGTAGATCAGACAAAGTTTGTGTATTAAAACCTTTAAAGGGCCATAATTCTGCCAAAAATCATTCAACTGGAATACGCTAATGACTTGCACAACTAGATATGGAATTGATCATCCCTAAAATGTTTCGTTTAAATCCGGCCAGGGGTTCAGGAGAACTACTCAGAACAAAGTTTGTGTATTAAAACCTTTAAAGGGCCATAACTCCGCCAAAAATCATTCAACCGGAACACAGCAATGATTTGCACAACTAGACATGGAAGTGATCATCCCTAAAAAATTTAGTTTATTCCGGCCAAGGGTTCATGAGAACTATTCAGAACAAAGTTTGTGTATTAAAACCTTTAAAGGGCTATAATGCCGCCAAAATCATTCAATAGGAACACGGTGACTATGTACAACTAGGCTTGGTACTGATCATCCCTGCAAAGTTTCAATGAAATCTGGACAAATGAAGGCCCTTTCGTCTTAATGAGGCCAAGATATAGCATATTTCAGAAAATCAAGGGCCATGACTCCGATGTAAATTGTCCAATCTGGATGGTTTTCGAACTTGTCTGAGCTTTCATTGATCTTAACAATCTGGTAAAGTTTCATAAAGATCGGATCAAAGATGAAGGCCCTATCGTCTTAACGAGGCAAAATATAGGATTTTTAACTAAATCAAGGGCCATACCTCCACTGTTACTGGTCCGATCTGGCTGTTTTTTTAACTTGTCCGAGCTGTCATTGATATTAACAACCTGCTAAAGTTTCGTAAAGATCGCATGAAAAACGAAGGTCCTACCATCTTAACGACGCAAAATATAGGATTTTTTACAAAATCAAGGGCCATAACTCTGCTGTTACTTGTCCGATCTGGCTGGTTTTCGAACTTGTTTGGGCTGTCATTAATATTAACATTCTGGTAAAATTTTGTAAAGATCGCATGAAAAACGAAGGCCCTACCATCTTAACGTCGCAAAATATAGGATTTTTTTTACAAAATCAAGGACCATAACTCTGCTGTTACTTGTCCGATCTGGCTGGTTTTCGAACTTGTTTGGGCTGTCATTGTTATTAACAATCTGGTAAAGTTTCGTAAAGTTTGGATGAAAAATGAAGGCCCTATCGAATTAACGAGTCAAAATATAGCATTTTTAACTAAATCAAGGGCCATAATTCCACTGTTACTGATCCGATCTGGCTGGTTTTCGAATCTCTCCGAGCTTACAATGATATTAACAATCTGGTAAAGTTTCGTAAAGATCGCATGAAAAATGAAGGCCCTATCATCTTAACGAGGCAAAATATAGCATTTTTAACTAAATCAAGGGCCATAACTCCGCTGTTACTGGTCCGATCTGACTGGTTTTTGTCCTTGTCTGAGCTTTCATTTATATTACCAATCTGGTAAAGCTTGGTAAAGATCGTATGAAAGATGAAGGCCCTATCGTTTTAACGAGGCAAAATATAGCATTTTTATCTAAATCAAGGGCAATAACTCCGCTGTTAATGGTCCGATCTAGCTGTTTTTCAAACTTGTCCGAGCTTTTATTGATATTAACAATCTGTGCAAGGTTGGTAAAGATCAAATAATAAAAGAAGGTGCTAGAGTGTTCACAAGGCTTAATGTGGCATTTTTCAGCAAAACAAGGGCCATAACTCCAGTGTAATTTTTCCGATCTGGCTGGTTTTCAAACTTGTCCGAGCTTTCATTGATATAAAGACAAGGCAAAGTTTCGTAAAGATCCGATTAATATTAAAGGCCCTAGAGTGTTGACAAGGCAGAAAATAGCATTTTTCAGAAAAACAAGGGCCATAACTCCGGTGTTACTGTTCCGATTTGGCTGGTTTTCGAACTTGTCCGAGCGTTCATTGATATTAACAATCGTTGTAAGTTTGGTAAAGATCAAATTATAAATGAAGGTGCTAGATTGTTCACAAGGCTTAATGTCAAAGTTTCGTAAAGATCCGATTAATAATGAAGGCCCTAGAGAGTTCACAAGGCAAAAGTTAACGGACGGACAACGGACATTCTAACATTTATAGTCTTAAGTGACTAATTAATGCAAATTTGATAGCCACATAAACCCGTATTAGCCAATAAACTCAAAATTGAACATGTTTTATGTGACTAATTGCCTCCTAACCCTAATGACACAGAGTCATCCCATAAGCTCTTGGCCAGTAGAGCTAAAAATTTGATGTAAAAAAGGGTGGTAATTCCGGAAATACCAGGTCGATTTTGACACCGATCTATCTCGACCTCATAGCTAAGCATCCTATAAAGTTTCAAAATAATCCGTTGAAAACTGTGGTAGGAGATAGACACACAATTTTTTTGGGATGGGCGCTAGGAGGTACGGACATGGCTAATGCTACATGCCCCGTCACCATTCAGTGGTGGGGGCATAAAAAGGGCTCTAACACAAAAGTGGATCAACCAAAAGACCTTACCGTCTTATTCTGTCAAACCAATGGGCATTTGAACCAAGAATATGAGTGTCTCCAATGAACATAACCCGCAATGGTCTTGTGTCTGTCGTGCCTACACCATCTGCCACATGTTTCATTTGCAGCACGGGCCACGTGCACCAGAGAAGCACCACGTAGTAGTGAATGGCCTCGCAGTACAGGAATACGACGATCAGCACCAGGATAATGCGAACTACCCGCCGAGTTCTTACGTAGAAACAGAACCTGTAAGAAAATTAAATGGGCAACGTTTGATTCATATAAATGTATTTATTATGCGCTTCATGAATTTCCTGCATTCTGATTGGTTGAGCCATTAAACTTAACAGTTATTAAATATATACAGATAAAACACAACTTCTGATTGGATGACTGATATTATTAATGTAGTTCATTGGATAACATCAATTTGGACTTCTTTTACTCCTGGACTTATTTTGTAAGAAGAAGACTAAGAAGAAGAAGAAAGCAGAAGAAGAAGAAGAAGAAGAAGAAGAAGAAGATTTAAACTGCTTCTCGATGACCGCCGGCTCAAGAGTGCAGTATAAATCGCATACGAGAAAAATATGCTATAAATGTTTTGTACCATAGCCATTTATCCAACTAGGCATATGCAAGAAGTTTTAGGGTGTTGCAGTTTTCAGCAAAAATAACAGCTTGGTCCAATGAAGAAATAGCATTATCACGCCGCATGAGCATGACCCATGTTTTGATTATTTTCAGCCAATCGCCTGTGTATATTATTGGGCATATCCAATGTCAATGAGTGCTGTTTTGATAATGGGTAGTCATGTTTTACATATTTGATTGACAGACTGTGTGTAAACATTACAACTACGCGCGTGTAAAATTGAGTAGACCATGGTATAACTGCCGAATCTGTCATTTATAGCACGGCTGAAATATACCGGCATTTATAGCACGCTTTAGGCTCAGACCTTCAGGTTTATGAAAGTTATATCATAAGCAAGAACAAAGGAAAACCATTAGGGTTATGGTACAAACTCTTCTTAATATAATCAAACCATTTGGTCCATACTTAAAGGATTTTTATCACTTTTTGATTATTTGTGGCTACCCATCTTATTATGTTGCAACAACATGAAATGAAATGGGCTTTTATATCCTGTGTCATCTTGGGACAGCAACCTCAGAGTGTACAGGTACAACATGATTTTTCTCTCATTTTCCATACTAATTTGCTGCTTCAGAATTGTTTTTACAGTTTACAGTATCTCAAGAGCAAAGGCTATATGTACAGAAATGTTTAATTAACCAAATTAATAGCAATCCTGTTTAGGGAAATTCGATGAGAATATATAAAATCTATATAATTATTTAGTTTGTTTGTTTTTGTTTGTATGGTGTTTTACTTCATTTTCAACACATGTAAGGTTATATAAATTTTTTATGACGGTTGATTTTTTGTGGTGGAGGCAGACCAACCACTTTTCCTGGGTAGAACCAGTACTGTTCACCTCCCGCCATCCCGTTTCGATTCCCGAACGAGCCCCCAAATATAACAAGCAGTGAAAATATTGTTCCTCAACCGGGACTCGAACCCAGGGTCTCTGGTTTACCGTAACAGGGCTCTAACCACTGAGCTATCGAGTCTTCTGGTTGAGGATTTTATCACCACCTGTTACATTTAAACTAAAACTTCTTCACTTACAAGTCGAGCTCCCAGTGGGATTCGAACTCGCAGCAATGAGAGGCGAAGGTTACAACGATAATTATTCAGAATCCATATAATGTGTCTGTAAGGGGAATAACAATAAAATAGTTATATAAAATGTCTACATGAGTAGCCTTCCTTACATTCCTAGTCCCAATAATTGACTTGATTATGGCAGTCAATCATTCATGAAATAAATAAGCGTGCTCGTTAGCTCATAGACCTCTGTTCCACATGGGTGGGCATAATGGGGAGCATGGATGAGGGAAGTACTTGTCACCTCTGTCTGAGGTCACTGACTTTAAACATGTCTGTCAACGTCATTATAAAACCTACATCATTAAACGTTACTGACATATCGCAACATTTTTCACTTACGGACGGCAGGAGGTATACAGTACTAGTTCTACTCCTGGAATAAGTGGGTGGTCTGCCTCCACCACAAAAAAATATGTGTTAAAAATTTATAGGGGGGTTGGGGGGAATATGTCTGAAAATTACCCCTTATTTAATAGGAAATTTATTTTGCACAGTTTAAGGTTAATTTAAGCATGTTATTCCAATTCAGACCTGATAAACATGCTGCTAACACCATAAGCGATGACATTTTATAATGAATTGTAGCATGGTCGGTGACATTTCCTTTGATGAATGCAAAGCATTAAATCGTTTAATTTAGGGTAAAGGGGCGTGACTGTACCTGTAACCATTCTACAACTACCAGATAGAGGAATTTAGAGTATGGACGTCACTCTGACATCACAGTGTTACTAAGTACACCATGCTACAAAAAAGATAGAGTCAGTCTCGGCTCGTTGGTTATTTAAACACCTCGATGGTCTATGCCCATCTCGGTGTTATAGCCAATCTCGGTGTTTAAATAAGCCAACTCGCTAAGACCAGATTCTATCTATTACTTGTTGAATTGTATCATCTTAAAGTGTTAGATTTCCTTTTAAATGTACCAACCTGGATGGCAGCTGGCAGAAGCACATGACCATCTTTGATATCTTTACATGCTCAGTCATCTGTCACAAGCTGAAAAAATAAACAGAACTGTATGACTTACCATAAAACATTTATTACCATAAAACATTTGTTGGAAAAGTCAGAAAATGCTCTTTCCTATTTTGACTCGATCTTCTTTACAAGAGATAATTAACAAGTGTGACCATTTCAATACAGCAGATTTTTAAATAAAAATAATTTAAAGGGGACAATCTAGAAGTGATCTCACTGATCTGGAAGGTTGAGTGACGTCAATCCAATAAAACCATCAATATGTGTCTTCAGTTTGATAACATGTCTGAAAATATGCATCATCAAGTGGCCGATTTATTTCTGGTGACCTTATATATTGATCCTTATCAGTGCAGAGTATAAATAAATACCCTAAATAGAGAACGGAATTGTACAATACACATGATACAAGGTCAGTGTATAACACACGCTAAGTGCCAATTCATGCCAAGTTAGTGTCTCTGGGGCAAATTAGTTTTACAGATAAAGGTGAAAAATGTACATTTTAGTTCTTTTCCTTTTACTTTTTTTTTACCCCATCCACTCCCCCAAATATTGGCCGCGATTTTTCAAATTCAGCTGCAAATGTCGGCTGAATGGCTGGCTGACTAATACACTGTACATGGTGTGGTATTTAGTCTTGCCAGTGTGCACGGAGAACAGATCGTAAAGCATTGTCTGACAGAATAGAGATCCTGGTGATATCCTTCTCTTTGGCATTTTATTCCTGCTGTTATGGTCTGATAATACAGTGGGCAATACAGATGTAAAGAAAGTGTGGTATTTAATGTTTGTAAACTTTGGAAGTGTCAATTGGCATGACGGTCAGAATGATTATATTTCTTATCAGCACGATGGTCGTTCAGATAATAATTCTTACAAAAATTTCGCAAAATATAACACAATAAATAAATGAGTACCCCTGCGGCTCATGTGGTATCCAAGTAGAAGACCAAGACCAGCAATCTCGTATGATAAATGTGAGCGATGGTTTCACATACACTGCCAAAATATGGATCAAGGAACATACGATAACTTAATGGCGGATGATGTGTCCTTCTCTTGGGCATGCATGAATTGTGACTACCAAAATTTCTCGGCATTAAATACATCAAATATCTCATTTGCCTCTCACAATACTACAGTGTACTTAGCACGGAAGGTGAAAGTTTGTTCTCTGATAACTTGCACTCCATAAAGTCCAAACAAAATAAGATAACTAATCTCAAAGTTTTAAATGTAAACTTCCAGTCTATCAAAAATAAAAAGGCAGAATTTCATGCACTCCTCGACTCTGAAAAACCAGATATATTAGTTGGAACAGAGTCCTGGTTAACTCCGGATATATCTGACAGTGAATACTTTCCTACAGATATAGGCTATACTCCATTTAGACCAGAAAGACAGACAGACACAAATGGAGGTGGTGTTTTTATCCTTGTTAAAAATACTATAGTCGCTACAGAACAGAAGCATTTGAAAACTGAATGCGAAATATTATGGGTAAAAATCGAACTCACAGATACTCAATCATTACACATTTGCGCACATTATAAACCAAAGGAAAATGACGAACACAGCGCTTCTGAACTTGCAAAATCGTTAGAACTAGCAACCAAGACCAAACGCAAGATCTGGGTCTTTGGAGACTTTAACTAACCCAAACTGTATTGGGGAAATGATGCACCACTTATAAAACCATGCTGCAGATTTACAAAACTCTACGAAGAATTCATTGATTAATGAATGATTTACAAATTAATCAAAATGGTAAGAAAACCCACCAGACTGGACAATATTCTTGATTTGTTTCTCACAAACAATCACACCTTAGTCAACGATATCACAGTTTCCCCCGGCCTAGCAGACCACGATATTGTAAAATGCATTATTGACGTTAAGCCGAGACCTTATAGACAGAAACCAAGACGGATAGAGCTCTACAGCAGAGCTGACTGGGTGGCTTTAGGCAATATATGGAGGAAGCTCAGCAATCCTTCCTAACCAACCAAATGACAAATCGATCGAGGATCTCTGGACAGAGTTTAAAAAATATATAAAATCAGGAATTTCCAAGTTTGTCCCCACTAAGACTATACGAGAGGTGTTCAACTTATAACGTAACACTTTTGTTTAAGATGTTATTTTTCAGCGGAAATGGTTATCATAAAACATGCGTGATTTAATGTTGTAATACTGTTATTTAGAACATATGCATTTAAAAATAATCTACATGTTCACGCGGTTCGCTTTAAATTACATTTTAAACTGGGTATCCACTAGTTTCCAATTTTAAACCTATATGTTTCTATTGCCGTAGAGTTTTACCTTAAACCAAGTAATGTCACTAAATGCAATCGTAATTGTTTAAAACTGTGTTTGAAATTTAAATATGATGGTATGTTTTAAGTAAAAAATATAAATGTTGAATTAAAAGTTCGAATTTTATCGAAATTTTAAGAAATTGATAAATTATAGGAGTTTGCTAGTACATGTAGTATGTTACCGATGATTTTTTATAAATTTACCAAAATAAGCATTTTATTCATATTTTATGAGACAAACAAGAGGTCAATGACCTTAAAGCCCTACTCTTATTATCGAATAGATTCCTATGGTTCTTTAATGTGCTCGGAGGATAGACCGATACACGGGACCGCCCAGTTTACGTCCCCATCCGACGAACGAGGCTAAGGGAAAGTGTCTTGCCCAAGAACACACCGACGGAACTCAGTGGCACCACGGAGGATCTGAAATTTTGCTAGGATCAATTACACATCAAGAGCAACATTCTTGTAAAGTTTCATGAAAATCCGCCAAGTAGTTTCAGAGGAGTAGTCGCTACAAGTTTTTACTATGTAACTCTATGTAAACAAAGATGGCCGCTGGCAGCCATGTTTAACGTTGAATCAAAAAGATTTTTGACAAAGACCAACATCATGTCATGCTGATCATTTTAGAAAAAGTCCCATATCAATATCACTTATAGTTTTCCAGAAGTAGTCGCTACAAACTTGTATTTTAAAAATCTATTTTTAGCTTTGGTGGCCATCTTGGATTTCCCATCAACATGAATTTTTGCTAGGATCAACTAGACTTCATGGGCAACATTTTTGTAAAGTTTCATGAATATCCATCCAGTAGTTTCAGAGGAGTAGTCGCTACAAATAAAACTTTACGGACAGACAGACGGACGGACAGACGGACGAAGGACGCCGCACCACGGCATAAGCTCTGCTGATCTCTGATCAGTCGAGCTAAAAATTAGTTATTGTTGCTGTATTATCACATACCATTTAAAGATATATTTTGGTCAAAGTTTATATTTTTTTCATCATTATTTGCAAATGTGTGTGTTTTGCCCCTAAATCTTAAGTTATATATTTTTTCATTTCCTTTCTTATAAGAAAGTAACGGAACTTATTTTTTATAGAGGAGGACATCATAACAATGCCTGCAGTTGATGTTTTGAACTAGAAGTCTTTATAGATTTATTAATTTTCAAAGTTTTAGTTCAGGTTAATTTTCACTGAAATCGTGAAAACCGACAAATAGCAAAAAAATGCATATTCCACTTTTTTTCATGTTCACACATGGACATATCAGACTACTATTACATTAAACGACACATTACAAGCATTTGTTTTTAAATTTGTTTTGTCGTTACTTTAATAATTGAAGATTTTTGCTTAAAAATGTCATTCTTTACCATTTTACAAAAATACGGATGCAGCAAAACTAGGAATCACATAATATTTCATCTCATAATGTTTTATATCGAAAGAAACATTAGATTTGACATTAAATAACATATTCGGCGAGAATGTCAAGATGTATGAATCAGGTACAAAATGAAAGTGTTACGTTATAACTTGAACACCTCTCGTAGGTACTAAACCAAACTTACCTTGGATCACTCAAGATATAAAAAGGCACATAAGAAAAAGAGACAGCTTATATAAAAAAAAAAAATTCAAAGAAGCTAAAAGACAACAAGAGGTCAATGACCTTGAAGCTCTACTGATTGATTTTGATTTCAGGAAGTAGTCTTGAATTTCCGGTCGACCTGAAATTTTGCTAGGATCAATTAGACATCAAGAGCAACATTCCTGTGAAGTTTCATGAAAATCCGTCAAGTAGTTTCAGAGGAGTAGTCGCTAAAGATTTTCATTATATAACTTTATGTAAACAAAGATGGCCGCTGACAGTCATATTTAACACTGAATCAAACTAATGTTCGACTCGGATAACCATCATGTCATGCTGATCATTTTAGAAAAAGTCCCATATCAATATCTCTTATAGTTTTCAAGAAGTAGTCGCTACAAACTTATTTTTTAAAAATCTATTTTTAGCCGTGGCGGCCACCTTGAATTTCCGGCCGACCTGAAATTTTGCTAGGATCAATAAGACATCAAGAGCAACATTCCTGTGAAGTTTCATGAAAATCCGTCAAGTAGTTTCAGAGGAGTAGTCGCTAAAAATGTTCATTATATAACTCTATGTAAACAAAGATGGCCGCTGACAGCCATATTTAACATTGAATCAAAATAATGTTCAACTCGGATAACCATCATGTCATGCTGATCATTTTAGAAAAAGTCCCATATCAGTATCTCTTATAGTTTTCAAGAAGTAGTCGCTACAAACTTATTTTTTAAAAATCTATTTTTAGCCATGGCGGCCATCTTGAATTTCCGGCCGACCTGAAATTTTGCTATGCTCAATTAGACATCAAGAGCAACATTCATGTGAAGTTTCATGAAAATCCGTCAAGTAGTTTCAGAGGAGTAGTCGCTACAAGTTTTCATTATAAGACTCTATGTAAACAAACATAGTCACTAGCAGCCATGTTTAACGTCGAATCAAAGTAATGTTCGACTCGAATAACCGTCATGTCATGCTGATCATTTTAGAAAAAGTCCCATATCAGTATCTCTTATAGTTTTCAAGAAGTAGTCGCTACAAACTTATTTTTTAAAAATCTATTTTTAGCCATGGCGGCCATCTTGAATTTCCGGCCGACCTGAAATTTTGCTATGCTCAATTAGACATCAAGAGCAACATTCATGTGAAGTTTCATGAAAATCCGTCAAGTAGTTTCAGAGGAGTAGTCGCTACAAGTTTTCATTATAAGACTCTATGTAAACAAACATGGTCACTAGCAGCCATGTTTAATGTCGAATCAAAGTAATGTTCGACTCGAATAACCGTCATGTCATGCTGATCATTTTATAAAAAGTCCCATATCAATATCACTTATAGTTTTGAAAAAGTAGTCGCTACAAACTTTTTTTTTTTTAAATCTATTTTTAGCTGTGGTGGCCATCTTGAATTTCTGGCCGATCTGAAAATTTTGCTAGGATCAATAAGACATCAAGAACAACATTCCTGTGAAGTTTCATGAAAATCCGTCAAGTAGTTTCAGAGGAGTATTCGCTACAAGTTTTCATTATATAACTCTATGTAAACAAAGATGGCCGCTGACAGCCATGTTTAACATCGAATCAAAACGATTTTTGATAAGGACCAACATCATGTCATGCTGATCATTTCTGTAAAGTTTCATGAATATCCATCCAGTAGTTTCAGAGGAGTAGTCGCTACAAATAAAACTTTACGGACAGACAGACGGACGGACAGACGGACGAAGGACGCCGCACCACGGCATAAGCTCTGCTGATCTCTGATCTGTCAAGCTAAAAATAAGTTATTGTTGCTGTATTATCACATACCATTTAAAGATATATTTTGGTCAAAGTTTATATTTTTTTCATCATTATTTGCAAATGTGTGTGTTTTGCCCCTAAATCTTAAGTTATATATTTTTTCATTTCCTTTCTTATAAGAAAGTAACGGATCTTATTTTTTATAGAGGAGGACATCATAACAATGCCTGCAGTTGATGTTTTGAACTAGAAGTTTTTATAGATTTATTAATTTTCAAAGTTTTAGTTCAGGTTAATTTTCGCTGAAATCCTGAAAACCGACAAATAGCAAAGAATTGCATATTCCATTTTTTTTCATGTTCACACATGGACATATCAGACTACTATTACATTAAACGACACATTACAAGCATTTGTTTTTAAATTTGTTTTGTCGTTACTTTTTATAATTGAAGATTTTTGCTTAAAAATGTCATTCTTTACCATTTTACAAAAATATGGATGCAGCAAAACTAGGAATCACATAATATTTCATCTCATAATGTTATATATCGAAAGAAACATTAGATTTGACATTAAAATAAACATATTCGGCGAGAATGTCAAGATGTATGAATCAGGTACAAAATGAAAGTGTTACGTTATAACTTGAACACCTCTCGTAGGTACTAAACCAAACTTACCTTGGATCACTCAAGATATAAAAAGGCACATAAGAAAAAGAGACAGCTTATATAAAAAAAAAAATTCAAAGAAGCTAAAAGACAACAAGAGGTCAATGACCTTGAAGCTCTACTGATTGATTTTGATTTCAGGAAGTAGTCTTGAATTTCCGGTCGACCTGAAATTTTGCTAGGATCAATTAGACATCAAGAGCAACATTCCTGTGAAGTTTCATGAAAATCCGTCAAGTAGTTTCAGAGGAGTAGTCGCTACAAGTTTTCATTATATAACTCTATGTAAACAAAGATGGCCACTGACAGCCATGTTTAACATTGAATCAAAATAATGTTCGACTCGGATAACCATCATGTCATGCTGATCATTTTAGAAAAAGTCCCATATCAATATCTCTTATAGTTTTCAAGAAGTAGTTGCTACAAACTTATTTTTTAAAAATCTATTTTTAGCCGTGGCGGCCACCTTGAATTTCCGGCCGACCTGAAATTTGCTAGGATCAATTAGACCTCAAGAGCAACATTCCTGTGAAGTTTCATGAAAATCCGTCAAGTAGTTTCAGAGGAGTAGTCGCTAAAGATTTTCATTATATAACTCTATGCAAACAAAGATGGCCTCTGACAGCCATATTTAACATTGAATCAAAATAATGTTCAACTCGGATAACCATCATGTCATGCTGATCATTTTAGAAAAAGTCCCATATCAGTATCTCTTATAGTTTTCAAGAAGTAGTCGCTACAAACTTATTATTTTTAAATCTATTTTTAGCAATGGCGGCCATCTTGAATTTCCGGCCGACCTGAAATTTTGCTAAGCTCAATTAGACATCAAGAGCAACATTCCTGTGAAGTTTCAGAGGAGTAGTCGCTACAAGTTTTCATTATATAACTCTATGTAAACAAACATGGTCACTGGCAGCCATGTTTAACGTCGAATCAAAATAATGTTCGACTCGAATAACCGTCATGTCATGCTGATCATTTTAGAAAAAGTCCCATATCAATATCACTTATAGTTTTGAAGAAGTAGTCGCTACAAACTTTCTTTTTTTTTTATCTATTTTTAGCTGTGGCGGCCATCTTGAATTTCTGGCCGATCTGAAAATTTTGCTAGGATCAATTAGACATCAAGAACAACATTCCTGTGAAGTTTCATGAAAATCCGTCAAGTAGTTTCAGAGGAGTAGTCGCTACAAGTTTTTATTATATAACTCTATGTAAACAAAGATGGCCGCTGACAGCCATGTTTAACATCGAATCAAAACGATTTTTGATAAGGACCAACATCATGTCATGCTGATCATTTTAAAAAAAGTCCCATATCAATATCACTTATAGTTTTCAAGAAGTAGTCGCTACAAACTTGTATTTGGAAATCTATTTTTAGCCATGGCGGCCATCTTGAATTTCCGGCCGACCTGAAATTTTGCTAGGTTCAATTAGAAATCAAGAGCAACATTCGTGTGAAGTTTCATGAAAATCCGTCAAGTAGTTTCAGAGGAGTAGTCGCTACAAGTTTTCATTATATAACTCTATGTAAACAAAGATGGCCACTGGCAGCCATGTTTAACGTCGAATCAAAATAATGTTCGACAAGGACCAACATCATGTCATGCTGATCATTTTAGAAAAAGTCCCATATTAATATCTCTTATAGTTTTCAAGAAGTAGGCGCTCCAAATTTATTTTTTAAAAATCTATTTTTAGCCGTGGCGGCCATCTTGAATTTCCGGCCGACCTGAAATTTTGCTAGGATCAATAAGACATCAAGAGCAACATTCCTGTGAAGTTCATGAAAATCCGTCGAGTAGTTTCAGAGGAGTAGTCGCTACAAGTTTTCATTATATAACACTATGTAAACAAAGATGGCCGCTGGCAGCCATGTTTAACATCGAATCAAAATGATTTTCAACAAGGACCAACATCATGTCATGCTGATCATTTTAGAAAAAGTCCCATATCAATATCCCTTAGAGTTTTCAAGTAGTAGTCGCTACAATCTTGTTTTTTAAAAACCTATTTTTAGATTTGGCCCTATCTTGGATTTCACATCTACATGAATTTTTGCTAGGATCAACTAGACTTCATGGGCAACATTTCTGTAAAGTTTCATGAAAATCCATTCAGTAGTTTCAGAGGAGTAGTCGCTACCAAAAAAAGTTTACGGACAGACAGACAGACGGACAGGCGGACGGACGTACACAAAATCAGGCTTTGTGTGACTCAAAACTTGTGTGTCTGTCTTTTGTGTGTACGTTTGTACCGTGTGTGACTGTTTTTTACATCTTCTGTGTCGTTTTTACCATTTGGACACATTTTAGTCACAAAAGCTCCCTTCCCCTTGTGTGACTGCAATTTTTTATTGCTTTAAATGAAGAAATAAACTATTTCTTGCGCATAGAGACATACTTGCTTGTGTGTCAGTCACACAAGAAAAAAAAGTGACACAAGTATACTTTATACACAAAAAAAGACACACAAGGCTCTCTGTTAAACATAAGATCAAAAAAGCATACAACAACTACCTCCAAGACATTTTAGGGATAAACTACAACAACACAGACGATAACACTAATAAGTCAACCTGTTCTAGGAAAAAACTATATTTTCTACTGAAGAATTCAAAACAGGACTCAACTTGTGCAGTTGATTGATGGCCTTGTCAAGAAACTCTCGCAAGGAAAGCAGACTGACCTCATATTACTAGATTTCAGTAAAGCGTTTGATAAGGTGACACACTTGAAGTTACTGCACAAACTACTTATGCATGGAGTCAAAGGAAAGGCACTCGACTGGGTTATAGGATTAATTGGAAGGTTGCAGACGGTCACTATTGATGGGGAATCCTCCACAGAAGTCCGCGTGACATCTGGGGTCTGTATTAGGACCTCTCCTACTCCTTCTCTATACCAATGACCTCCCTGAAAATATCAAATCCCAGGTCTGTCTGTTTGCTGATGATACAGCCGTCTATATTACCATCTCTACCCCAGAAGATGGCGACACTCCCAAAGGGACCTTGACACATTACATGTTTGGGAGAAATAGTGGGATATGGAATTCAACCCGGACAAATGTCAAGTCATGCACATCTCAAGGTCCAGAAACCCTATACCGACCAAATACTCCCTCCATGGTCAAACCCTTGAAAGCGTTGATCACGCAAAATATCTCGGTGTCACGCTGTCCTCAAATATGAGTTTCAACCACCATATTGATAAAGACTCTACCAGGGCTAATAAAACTCTAGGCTTTCTGAAAAGAAGTATAAAGGTCAAACACCAAGGCGTACGCGAAACAGTCTATAAAACCTTAGTAGACCCCAGCTAGAGTACGCCTCAACAGTCTGGAGCCCATACTCACAAACTAACATAAACAAGCTCGAGATGTTCCAACGAAGGGCAGCTCTCTGGACACTAAACAATTTCTCTCCCTATGATAGTGTTACTGAAATGCAAAAATCACTATGTTGGAGTACCCTCGAGCAGAGATGAGCTGATACCAGGCTAATTATGTTTTTCAAAATCTACCATGGCTTAGTTGCAGTTAATGTCACATCATACTTCAAGCAACCCCTCAGACCGACACGACACAGCCACCCACTCTCGTACTGCCAAATCCACACCAACTTTAACTTCTACAAGTATTTTTTCTTCCCACTGGCTGTAGTTCAATGGAACCGGCTTCCATCCAGCGTGAGACAAATTCAAGGTGGCGATAAGATCTCTTGATCACCCCATGCCGTAGACAGCAATGTTTTTAACCTTTTTACCTTATTTCACACTACTAAACATGATAATTACTATTATCTCTTACTCCAACACTTTGTCCTTTCCTTTCACATTTTACTTTTATCTCACTAACATGCATTGACACGCACCTGCATATAATCCTCGAGATACTGCAGTATCTGAAGATAAATGCAATAAAGCTAAAATGTTTTATTCTATTTTAAAATACACAAGAGCCATTAATTCGCATTGTGTTCGAACACTGTCGATATTTTTTCTGTCTCGACGAAAATTATTTTTTGTGGCACAACATTCGTGCGAATAAAGATTCTTATCGGAACGATGGTATACTCCGCATACTCTACCTCTATTCTCAGTAGGCAAAGTGATAGCTCTATGGTGTAGGTGCAGAATATAAAACCTATGATCATTTGGCTGATGGGGTCATTGTCGTACCGTGTACTAAGAAACGTACCCGAAAATCATCGAAATCTAGAAAGGTCCCCAAATATACATAAATGTACCCGAGACAAAAAACAATGTCGTAAAAACGCGGCCGTAACGCGTTCTGTTACTTCACGGAAACGAAACTTTCATTGTTAACAAAGTTTAATCGATTCACTTTTTAAAAGCCGCTAGCAGTTGCCTCCGCCTTAAAGGAATGCAGTTGGTCTAAATATTTGACCAACTCTCCTTAAACGATAACTCTTCTTAAATGATGAGCTGCATATTTGTTTACTTTTTCGCGTGGGGTTTGATGATTTACAACTTCCGGTTTTACGAAAATACGTTGTATTTTATTACTAACTATGGCAGCCTAAATATGTTTTAAGAACAATTCATAACTTTCACATGACATCAACAAAATAGTTTGACCAATCAGTGATCAATTAAATAAAAGACCTCCCGTGACATTCTGGTAGTGGGTAAACTCGGTGTTTATCGTTGGTGCTCAACTGATTTTAGCCCTTTATAAAACTAGTTTCTAGTGATAATTATATTAAAAGCTTTATTTTTTGTGTATATCTATGTATCTTCTTTTGGTGTTGTCTGATTTTAAAACCCCAATATGGATACATTCAATTTAAATCATGGTCTAATGTTTTCATTTTTCATGTAGAATTTGAGGATAAAGTCCGAGTAAACCCCTTTATTTTCACCTACTGAATATCTCAACCTACCGGAAGTTGACCAGATGTGAAAGTTATGAATAGCGCAATTCATAATTTTGCATTGCAGAGATGTTGAGATTTTATTTTATTTTCAGTAGGTGATAAAATTTGTGTTACTCGGATTTTATCCTTAGGTTCTATAGTAAAATAAAAATGTTTGGCAGAGTAAAAAGATGATAATTTTCAAGATTTTGATTTTAAAAGATACATATATTGAATCAATTTGCATGAATGTGCATGAAATAGGCAGGGTTTTAAAAGAATCACACTGTAGATACCTTAATTTTAAGAGTAAACTTGGTTGAACATCAAGGATAAAGACCGAGTTTATCACCTACCAGAATGTATTGGTTATGTCTTATTTCTGGTCACTGATTGGTCAGTTTGTTTGATGATGCTCTATCAAAATTATGAATAGTTAATGATAAACAATATTGTTTAAGCAGTTGTTTTATCAAGTTCTAAATTGTTTCAATTCCGTCAATGAGTTCTGGTTTGTCGGGTACGTTTCTGTAAATTTGGGGGCCGTTTTTGAATTCAAAGATTTTCGGGTACGTTTCTGTATACATAAATGTACCCCGGGTACCTTTCTGTAGTACCCGATATGACAATGACCTTCCCCATCTACAGGTGTTGGTCACAGGTACCGGTTTAAAAAAAAAAAAAAAAAAAAAAAAAGTTATATTCTATTAAATACTGAAGGTCAGCATCGAGGAAATCCCAAAATATAGGCATGCATCTCTAAACAACAGCTGCAGTGTTAGTTTTTGAAGTCCCACAGAGCTGTCATATGCTGCAATCAACTCAGGAATAAATTATCTTTCCAATAACATACATTTTCATATGTCCACACCACATAAGAAAAGCTCTGGTGCTCGAAAAACACAGAAAACGTACCTGTTTTTAAAAATCGACTCTAAGCCAGTCCGTATTATTCGCCTATACAGACCCCCGTAGACCGCCGTTTAGCCTTTGTAGAAGCTCCCGCGGACATAACAACTCATCGACACTATTCCTTACGCACAATATGTCTTTATCCATGCAATAAATAATGTCCAAGTACCTTTCCGACGATCAAAAGTACACGTTTTCAAAAATCTCAGTATCCCACGACGCCATTTGCATTGAGAATGCCGGAAGTTGATAGCAAAGCCGCAGAAATACTTGTTAAATACTTGTGATCGTCGGAAAGGTACTTGGACATTATTTATTGCACGGATAAAGACAAATTGTGCGTAAGGAATAGTGTCGATGAGTTGTTATGTCTGCGGGAGCTTCTACAAAGGCTAAACAGCGGTCTACGGGGGTCTGTATAGGCGAATAATACGGACTGGCTTAGAGTCGATTTTTAAAAACAGGTACGTTTTCTGTGTTTTTCGAGCACCAGAGCTTTTCTTATGTGGTGTGGACATACGAAAGTGTATGTTATTGGAAAGATAATTTATTCCCGCGTTGATTGCAGCATATGACAGCTCTGTGGGACTTCAAAAACTAACACTGCAGCTGTTGTTTTGAGATGCATGCCTATATTTTGGGATTTCCTCGATGCTGACCTTCAGTATTTAATAGAATATAACTTTTTTTTTTTTAAACCGGTACAGTGCTTTGGGTGGTATAGAATCACTCGGGTTAAACGTCTAATTTTAAAATGAAAGGAAAATGTCTATTTAATTTCTGATTTAGATTTACCCTTTTAGTTGTATGATAGCAAAATTTCTAAAATTATTGTCCTTAAAATGTGATTTTTTAATAGGCGTTTTTGCACCAATATTTACATAATTTCATTTTTATCCTTAAAAGTGCCAAACTGCAACAAGTTACCTTAATTGATGATTGCATTTTGACTTTTGTCCCTAACATTTGTTAAAACAGCAAATATTTACTTCTGAGTTTATTGTGACAGTATGAATTTTTCGTTTCAAAAACACACTTCATTCAGGTAGTATAGAATCATTTTTTCTGAGAGATGTTGCATGTAGTGATATATTTTGCATGGAAAAATGTCCCAAATAATTTCACCGTTGAATAAATGTATGCTTATATGATATATCTTCAAGCCTGGAAAGTTTTAAAATAATCTAAAATATATGAGCTGAGAAAATTGAATTTAAACAGAAAATGATTCTTTACTACCAATGATTCTATACACCCCAAAGCACTGTACCTGTGGTGTTGGTGGCGGATAATTAGGTTGAAAAATTCACAATTAACTAAGCAGACAGCAGACAATCTGGTGATTAACTATAACAATATTACTTTAGTAAAATAAATTATACCAACAACGAGATATGACAATGTACGGGAGAATAGTTGATGAAATTTTGTTTGATTTTGCAATTATTTTCATGGGCGCTTCCATTAATCTCGTACCAAACGAGATTTCTGTCAGGAAAGTCTAATTCAATTTAGGGGTTTCATCTTTACGACCGTTCAAATACGTTTTCAATTTGTTTTAAAGCGATTTGCAAATTGTCGGTCCAACTTATCCTTATAAATGTAAAGATACTTCAAGTTTCTTCAAGATGATGCGAATAGCAGCGGTACAAGAACAATTAAGCATGCCATGACCCCTCTGTGTTAAAAATAGATTAACCCACCCAGGACTGTTTTGATTAAAACGAAAGTAGACTTCAACGGAAAGCAAACCTGAGGGTAATTAAGTATTATTTATTTAAAGAGATATTTAGTATGTTTTATATGTAACAGTTATTACCATTTTGTTTTCGTCGCATGATTTAGTTGTAATACGGCTTCTAATTTTCACCAGATTTGATTGAAAAGTTTATTTCAATTAAGTCGGACTTTCTATGTTGGAAGTGTCTCCTCGTAGTCACTTTTATTTGACGTCTTTGGGCGCTTTTTTTAAATACGGACGTTTATAGATGATGGAGGATGGCACATATCAAAAAATTGTCTTGTCGTTCGTAGACGTGTATTTTACACGTCTATGTCCGGTCCCGTACGGGGAGACTTGAGGTCCCGGACGAGGAGACAAACAGTCTTCTCGTCCGGGCCCGTACGTGGAGACAAACCCAAGTGGTTTGTCTCCTCGACTTAGGTTTGTCTCCTCGTACTTGGGTTTGTCTCCTCGTCCGGTTTGTTCTTAAGAGCAAGGCTACTGATCTAAAATGTGTGTGTGTAGTTCTGAGGTTTAACGTCCCTCCACCAGCATACTCGACAAGCCGTGAGGTATCTTGAAGAGATGGGTACAATAGAGTCTGGACAGTGCTTCTTGTTGTGTCTGCATTGTATCTGTAGTGCTGGGTGTTGTACCTGCGTTGAATGCGTCGTGTCGCTGCTGCTCTATGTAGTTGTCGCTGCGGCGGTGAGGTGGAGGGTCTGTATGACATCCGCTACGGTGGTTGGTCAACAAACTACTGGGCTGGTGTAGTTTAGGTAGCTCAGTTTGGGGCCACACCCATCACAGTACGACCTCTGCGCCGCACACACCATCCGACGCCCAGTACATCTTCCCCTCTTCGGTCTTCAGTCTTCAGTCTCCTCGGCATCGATCCCTATTACTACTACGTACGATCTACTGCTACTGTGGGGGGTTGATCTCAGCTATGGACTTCTGACTTCCAACTTTCGAGTTTGGTGTAGCCATCAGGTGATGTGTGCTTTGACGGGTTGCAGGAGACATCCTCACTCTCGGTCAAATGGCACTCAAGCTGCTAAACCGCAAATTAATGCAGGTGCAGCAATACCGTTTCCATGCATCTAAACCGCAAATTAATGCAGGTTCAGCAATACCGTTTCCATGCATCTGCAGACGACCGGTAATGGTAATGGCGTGTAGGGTTGGCAAGGCGATCCCTACACAAACAGCATGAGTGTCATCAGTGCCCACACAGCGACGTGCACGCGGTGAAGATAGCAGGTGGACTGATATAAATTTCATATTTTCAGCTTTTTCAAGGGAAGGAACTCTACAGACGGTTGGGGCTAATGTATTACCCGAATATCATCGTTAATTTGTAGGTTTGTAACTGTGGTTACATGTATGAGATTTATCCAATGTTGTGTATAAAAAGCAAAAAGCTTTTGCGTTTCAAAAAGACATCATGTATTTGATTTGTTGGGCAAACCTTTGTGATAATTTGTGATAATTAACTAATTAGTTTACTAATTGGACTTTACTAATTAGTTCCTACTAATTAAGACAAAAAAATAACTATTTAGTTGACTAATTATCCCAAAATGTTTGCCCAACAAATCGAGTACATCAAGTCAAACGTGTTATATTTGTACTAATTAAAGATGTTAATCCTAGTTGTTAACATGAGTAGGTCTAACTTATCAAGTTAATTGTCTGCAAAGAGGCCCCAAATAATACATTTTCCCCCTTTATTCATTGCTGTCTCAAACCGTGAAAAATTACCTCACTGGTATTTTAAATATAACTTAATTGTTTTTACTCTGCCAATGCCGAAAATCTTCTGAAGGAGCTTAATAGCTCGATATAAAATTACAGTTGCACTGATTGGTTATTTGCAAAAAAAGACAACTATCAAAGCCAGTGTCAGTCATTATTATCAGTCCCAGCGGCCAAGATGACTGTCAAATTTCATGTGGGCGAATCTTTCACCGATTTTGCCAGTCTGGAAAATAAAATAGTTCAGTATCAAAATCCGAAAAATGTGCAGTTGTATAAACATGGTTCAAGATCTATAAATGCTGCTAAATCTCGTGCGCCTAAAAAGATCTTTAATGGTAATATTAAATATAATGAAACTACGTACAGTTGTATACACGGAGGAAAAAAATTCAAAACAGAAGGACATGGGAAAAAGAGTACAATGTAAGTAGTAGTAAGTGTAACTAGTTGCATAATTCTTCCTCTTCGAAGTAACTGTCTCGTGATGCAACGTCAGATACGATTTTTAAACTACCCATTTAAACAAATAGAGACTATCCTTTCCAAAGTTGGGCCCATTGTATCCAATGTTGCACGTGCATGAAAACCTGTGTTACTATTTATGTTACTATTTGATGGCCTCTGTTGAATGGACAGACATCAAGTCACGCACGTGACTGGTACACATAGCCAAAATAAGCGGGCCCGGCGTTTTAAACACAGTATATGAAAATTGGTTGCATTGATGCAAATTAATGTTATATATATATGTATATATATATAATTGGAATAATGATAATAATACACGCATATTATTGTTAAACTCAATAGTTGTTGCAGCTGTAAGTATGTAAGTGTTATCATTGTGTTATCAAGTCCGGCATTTTATTGAATGTTGAACAAATCTAATTTTGTAAGGGCCAGCGGAGCTTATGGGATGGCGAGTTGTCCATCGTCTGTCGTTAACTTTGTCTTGTTAAGACGATAGGGCCTTCATTTTTCATCTGATCTTTATCAATCTCTACCAGATTGTTAATATCAATGAAAGCTCGGACAAGTTCGAAAACCAGCCATATCGGACCAGTAACGGTGGAGTTATGGCTCTTGATTTAGTTAAAAATGCTATATTTTGCCTCGTTAAGACGATAGGGCCTTCATTTTTCATCCGATCTTTACCAAACTTTACCAGATTGCTAATGTTGTTGAAAACTAGGATAAGCTTGAAAACCAGCCAGATCGGACCAGTAATAGCGGAGTTATGGCCCTTGATTTAGTTAAAAATGCTATATTTTGCCTTGTTAAGACGATAGGGCCTTCATTTACCAATGAATTTTTTTAAATGGTTTTTTTTTTTTTTTTTTTTAGCACTACTGGCCAGGTTCAAAAACCAGCCAGATCGGACCAGTAACAGCAGAGTTATAGCCCTTGATTTATTTAAAAATGCCATATTTTAAGACAATATGGCCTTCATTTTTAGCTCGACTATTCGAAGAATAGTGAGAGCTATCCTACTCACCACGGCGTCGGCATCCCCAGCTTCACCTTAAAGGGACACTGTCCGTAAGTAAGCAGATATTGAGCATAACCAAATAACCGTCTGACTTTTATTCAGTGAAATGTATACATGAAAACATGAGCATAGACCCTAAGAAGTCTGTAGTAATACATTCGTGAGTTTGAAAAAAGAAGAAGCTTTAATTATTATTTGTAAATAAAGTGGGACCAACAATATTTACCTTTTCTGCGATCACGTGACTTCCATTAGCGCATTAGGTTTTCACCATAGTATGTTTTGCGTAATATGTATAGCCCGCTTAGCTCAGTCGGGAGTGATGTCGACAACTTCATGCTCACGCTCATTATTATTACCGCGAGTGTATTTTTAGTTTGGGCTGTGAGTTCAAATGCCCGGAGCGGTTTTTCTTTTTTTTGTACCGCGATTGAATACCGTCAAACAATCTTGCTTTTAATTATTAAATATTCAATAATGTTTAGTTTGTAATGTTTGCGAACATAGTTAGTGTGTGTTTTATAAGCTAAAAGTTACGGACATTGTCCCTTTAAAGTTTTTGTGCAATAGACTTATAGACTTATAACTTCAATACTACTAAAGCTATTGCATTAAAACTTTATACTAATGTTTCCCATCAAATTCTGCACCTTATCCAACAATCCCCGTAACTCTTCGTTGTATTTTGACAAAGTTATGGCCCTTTGATTGTCATTTCTTTACCTTAAAGTTTTTGTGCAATAGACCTTATCCAACAATCCCCATAACTCTTCCTTTCATTTTGACAAAGTTATGGCCCTTTGATTGTCTTGTCTTTACCTTAATGTTTCAAGATTTATAACTTCAAAACTACTCAAGTTATTGCATTAACATTTTAAACTAATATTTCACATCAAATTCTGTACCTTATCCAACAATTCCCATAACTCTTCCATTCATTTTGACAAAATTATGGCCCCTGAATTGGTAAAAAAAATCATTATTACATAGAAGTATATAGGAAAAACACTTCATAATCTTCTTCTCCGAAACAAAAAGGGCTGCAGCTTAGATATTTTGTATGTAGCATCGCCTAGTAATCCTCTACCAAATTTGCTCAAATGGTGACCCTGGGGTTTGAAATGGACCCAACCCCGGGGGTCACAAGAGGTAAAACATGAGGGTGTGGATGGGCCCCCTGAGTCATAACTTATTGACCGTTGAGATCCCCTCTATAACCATATATACACTTACTGGACATGAACAGACAGATACAACCATCCAACCAGCATACTGACACCGGGTTGCTTCCCCACCCCTGGGGACATAGCCCCTCGGCCATAACTTGGAAACCATTGAGATCCCCACCCTATAACCATATATACACTTACTGGGCATGAACAGATGTATATAACCACCCAAACAGCATAGAACCCGGGCTCCTTCCCCACCCCTGGGCAGGGTTCCCACAGGTCCTTGAAAGTACTTGAATTTGGAAAAAAATCCAAGGCCTGGAAAGTGCTTGAAAATCTGATGAGGTACTTGAAAGTCCTTATGCTGTTCATCCCAAAAAATGGCTATTGGTTGTGCGTTCCTAGAATATTTGTTGCTGTTTTCAGATGGCATAAACCATATCGCTTGCGCGAATATCAGTCCTTGAATTTTGAAAAAAAAGGGTCATTGAAAGTCCTTGAAAAGTCCTTGAATTTGGCCTTCCAATAAGACATAGCCCCTTGGTCATAATTTGGAAACCGTTAAGATCCCTACCCTATAACCATATGTACACTTACTGGGCATGAACAGACGGATACAACCATCCAATCAGCATAGACCATGGACTCCTTCCCCACCCATGGTGACATAGCCCCTGGGTCATAACTTGTAACCGTTGAGATCCCTACCCTATAACCATATATACACTTACTGGGCATTAACAGACGGATACAACCATCCAACCAGCGTAGACCCTAGGCTTCTTCCCCACCTTTGTGGATCTAGGTCCTGGGTCAAACTTTAATTTGATATTTTTAGCTCAACTGTTCAAAGGGTCTTATAGGTTCTATCAACCTCCGCGCAGGGATAGTGTAGCCACTAATCCCTGCCACCACACAAATCACGTGATGATAGCTGAGGCCATGAGATTACAACAAATGGCGATACACTAGGTGTGCTTGGTAAAGCAAACTCTTGCCGTAACCAACAGGCAATTGACAGTAACATTGATCATCACCTTCGAGAAGATGTTGAAAACATTCAACCTGGTTTGGCTTGGGTGTAGGCTAATCTCTTTATTGTCTCGCCTTTTCGAAGAAAAAAAGAGACATATGTGTTGCTTTTCCGGCGGCGGCGTCAACATTCAAGTTTTGCGTTTAGGTCATTTTCTCACAAACTTTATGCACTAGACCTTTCAAACTTTGCTTATAGTTGTATAATGGGTGGTACATCGCAACGTGACAAAGCAAATGTGGAAGTGACCTTGACCCTCCAAGCAAAGGGCAGATAACTTACTAATTTTTAGGTTCAAGTTTTGCGTTTAGGTCATTTTCTCACAAACTGTATGCACTAGACCTTTCAAACTTTGCTTATAGTTGTATCATGGATGGTACATCGCAACGTGACAAAGCAAATGTGGAAGTGACCTTGACCCTCCAAGCAAAGGGCAGATAACTTACTAATTTTTAGGTTCAACTTTTGCGTTTTGGTCACTTTTTCACAAACTGTATGCACGAGACCTTTCAAACTTTGCTTATAGTTGTATCTTGAGTGGTGCATCGCAACGTGACAAAGCAAATGTGGAAATGACCTTGACCGTCCAAGCAAGGGCAGATGACCTTATAATTTTTACCTTCAACTTTGGTGCAGATAACCTTATAATTTTTACCTTCAACTTTGGTGTTTAGGTCACTTTTTCACAAACTGTATGCACTAAGACCTTTCAAACTTTGCTTATAGTTGTATCTTGAGTGATACATTGCAGCTGTGGATGTGACCTTCACCATCCAAGCAAAGGGCAGATAACTTTAATTGTTACATTTTCATCACTTTCTCATGAACTAGAATTATGCACTAGATGTTTTAAACCTAATTTATAGCTTAATCTTCGGAAGAAAACGTATTCTATTTTGACGTAGTTGTGTCTTCGTTAGTGCATCTTTTTTTTTGGATGCCTGGATTTCATGTATGACCTTGACCTACTTTTTGGAGCTGATGATTTTTAGTTCTACTGGCCAAAGACCTTCATTTTTCATCCGATTTTTACCAAACTTTACCAGATTGTTAATTTTCCCGGTTCATTGATTTTTGATAGAGTTACAGCCCCTTAACCTTTTTTTTTTAAAATTCTTGATTATTATTTTTTTTTTTTTTAATTTTCTTATTTCATTAATTTTTTGTTTTAATTTTTTTTTTTTGGTGTTAACGCCGTGTTAGCAGGAAGCATTGCTGTGCCTATTGCATTTTTTTTTCCGGTTGATTGATTTTTGATGGAGTTACAGCCCAATTGACTTTTTTTTTTTTTTCCCTCCTAAACGCCTTGTTGGATTTCGACCAAACTTGGCAGGAAGCATCGGTAAGATGTCTAGTTGTGCATGTCACGCTTTTGTTCCAGTTTGCTGATTAATGACGGAGTTATGGCACTTTGACATTTTTACTTTAAATTTCTTGTCGGCGCTACTCCTCCTAAACGGCTTGTTGGATTTCTACAAAATTTGCCAGGAAGCCTCAGTATGAGTCTAGTTGTGCAAAGCATGGTATATCAATGAAATTTTGGACAAGTTCGAAAACCAGCTAGATCTAGTTAGTAACAACAGGTTATGGCCCTTGATTTGTTGAAAAATGCTATTTTGTACTTTTGTATTTTCCTTTGTTAAATCTGTAGTTACTTTATTTTTTATCTGATGTTTACCATATTTGTTTAGAATGTTAATATAAACATTTTGTTTTTAAACAAATGCACTTAAATGTCATCTCGGCAAACGGCAAACTCGATTGTTTTTAATTACTAAAATGTTTACAAACTTTCATTTAAGCATCATTGACCTTTTTATTTTTAAGTCCAGCCCCCATTAGGCGAGCCATGTGAATCCACGGATTTTTTGTTAAATATACGCACAGCTTCTGTAATTTTCTCAACGGAATACATGTTTGTTTACAAGTATTGTAACTTAGTAACCGGTGCGCATGTTCGCTGAAATTGATCCTTTGAAAGGGTTATTATGAAATTACCTCTGTCATCACAGAAAAATTGTGGCCCTTGATTTAATGAAAATTCCAATGTTTTCCTTCTTGACACATCCAGCTCGCCCCTTTTTTTCTGATGGTATGCCGAGTAACATTTCTTGTTCTCTGAAAATTTTAATAGTCGAGCTGCGCTGTTCTCTGACAGCTCTTGTTCATCTAGTCTTCACCAAACTTTAAGAGATTGTTAATATCAATGAAAGCTCGTACGAGTTCGAAAACCAGCCAGATCGGGCCATAACTCCGTTGTTACTGGTCCGATCTGCCTGGTTTTCGAACCCATCCCAGCTTTCATTGATATTAACAATCTCTTAATTGTAAAAACATTTAAGACCAGTAACAACGGAGTTATGGCCCTTGATTTAGTTAAAAATGCTATATTTTTCCTCGTTAAGACGATAGGCCTTCATCTTTTGTTTTCTCTTTACCAAATTACAATAGATTGTTAATATCAATGAAAGCTCAGACAAACAGAAAAACAGTCATATTGGACCAGTAACAGCAGAGTTATGGCCCTACATGTAGTTAAAAATGCTATATTTTGCATCGTTAAGACGCTAGGGTTTTCACTTTTCATCCGATCTTTACTACACTTTAACAGATTGCTAATGATGACGAAAGCTTAGAAAATTTCAAAAACCAGCCAGATCGGACCAGTAACAGTGGAGTTATGGCCCTTGATTTAGTTAAAAATGCTATATTTTGCCTCGTTAAGAAGGGAGGGCCTTCATTTTTCATCCGATCTTTACCAAACTTTATCAGATTGTTAATATCAATGAAAGCTCAGACATTTTCGGAAACCAGCCAGATCGGTCCAGTTACAACGGAGTTATGGCCCTTTATTGAGTTACAAATGCTATATTTTGTCCAAGTCTGGTGGGGGTCCGGTAAATAGCGGAAAGTAGTGGAGCGAATTTTTTGGATCTGATGTTAACGAGATTGAGATCTGTTAGAGTCCCACTGACTGAATTCATCAAGTTATACTTTGAATATTAAAGCAAGCCGACAGTCTTTCTTTCTCGCAAAGATGTCAACTTCTGCATGCATTTATTTCTTGCTCTTCCGAATGCCGGGATAAAGCGGCTGACAGGCCATGCGTAAACTGTCCGCTAGAATATACTGTATTAACGTCATTGGTTGTCCATCTGGTCCTCCATCAGCTACATTCATCCTCAGTCATCTCTAGATCGCCTTCGAATGCGCTAAAATATCTCTTGATACGTTTATCTTTCAGATTGGCCTTCCTTATCTGAAAAAATAGAATATGCATACGAGTATAAAGAAATAATTAAAGTAACACAAATGCCAAATTTTGCTATAAAACCGTTCTTTCAAACTCTACCCATGTGTTGAGGTCACAAAATGATGCATATATGCTAATTAAAACTGTATATGTATCCACGGGTTCATAAAATACCGCACATGAATACGTGTGAAATAAATTTAGAGGTTGTAACTTTTTATTCGAAGCTTCAAGCAATAACAACGAGGCGATGTTTTTGGCTGGCCGGCTTTCATGTTTATATTGTATTTCTAGAGTCAGGATTTGCAATTATATGTTAGTTTTATATATACCTTATCGTTCGTCGAACTTGAAGCGGTGTGCATATGTTGTAAAATTAGCGTGCTGTTGACTTTAAACGAGTTCAGAGTTTTTCTTCTTATATGAGATAAGTAAAAGCAAATATAGACTCAAATAACAAAAACAATGATAATAATTCTGGGAACCCAGTGTACTTCGCTTGTCTCGGACCAATTTTAAGCTATAATCAACATTCACAAATATGTTTATCAATGTAATTTTTATGATACTACTTTAAATTATGTAGCTATATGAACATGCAACATTTAAAAAAAAAAAATTAAAAATGGACCACTGTACCTCTGTAGGTATTTTGCACTGAAGCGATCATTGGCTTGTAGTAGTCTGGCGTCAAGATCGGATAGCAAATGGTCAACAAATGGGAGGTACATATTTGCTTTCCAAAACTGTGTTGCAGTCACAGCAGGTGCATTAGGTCGATTACGTTGACGTCCACGATTGCGAGGCAACAACGGTTCAACATCCACATTTGCTGCCAGGCTAACGGCTTTGTCGTATAGAGCGTCCTACACCCTGTCATCGTTTCTCTCATCCTGAAATAATAAATGAAATGTAATACATAGCATATTCTTATCAACATGTTAATATCAATAGAGTTATTACCGTTATACTTGACATAGAGGATCTTAATGAGTACTCTTTCATTGTTGAATTTTTTAACAGTTTTGCTAAAAAGTTTAATAAATATAATAATGAATGTGAACGAATGTTAGATTCTATTTATTGCATAACTCTCATATCGACTTTTTTTGCATTTTAACACGCGAAACAGACATAAAACATGGCAATTGGATCATAGTCATTATCGATTTTTTGACAGCGCATACTGAGCTTATTTGCATAGTTATACCACTAGTGGTATATAAATATAGAATGGTGTTATTCCACTCCACACCATAAGTAATGTGATAAATGTAGTAATCTTCTATACATTCTCAACTCATTAGCGCGACTTTTTGAGAGAGAAAGTAGAGGTATTGTTGCCACTTTATCGTATAGTGACTTGAAATGATTATGCTATAAAACACAAACCTGTATAAGGGTTATCACAACACGAGTTTCAACGGCTGCCTCAACCAGATTACATGCCTTCTGCTGCAACAACTTGGACAATGGTGCCACGGCTGCTAGGAGGTGCTCGATTGCAACCAGTGTAATTATAAAATCAAAGTTCAGGATCGAGTGCAGATGGCCGGCTGCCTTAATGTCTCCATAATCTCGTGACAGTTCATCCAATGTAACACTAGACAACAGTCCTGTAACACATGACAACAGGACTGTAACTGTTGACAACAGTCCTGTAACACGTGACAACAGTCCTGTAACACGTGACAACAGGCCTGTAACAATAAGATTAAAAGTTTACTGTAAAAGAGATATACGGCAGTTGTCGGAAAACACGATAATGATGGGATTAGTCTCATTCATTAAAACCGGGCGATAAGCTTATAATTGGTTTCCTTTACAATGTTTATTAAAATTTAATCTGTAAATTGTATTAGCTGTTACAGTATTGTCAATATGCATCGATCATTTTAGGTTACTGGTTTTGTGTGTATCTTAAAGATAATTTTATAATTTAAATATTTGGATCAATTAAAAAACGACTTTGTTTACTAGTATTACCTGTATGTTTACTAGTATTACCCGTAAGCACTCACGAATGAATGGACGCACATTGTGCGTCAGCACAAGCGGCCCATCTCGTCTCGCATAGAGATTGTAGTTTAGTTTTGTTCTCCATTTGTTCTCTGCTGACGTTGTGGTTCTCGAGGTTGCTATTGAAACGAAGAAGACGCTTGGCGGAATAGTTGAAGCGACCTGTTGTACAATGTTCATCATGTTTTGAGTGTAGACTTCCTCTGAAGCAAGGACTATGGCTGAGTTCAAGCTTTATGCCTTACAATGTGTGTAAATGGCCTCTGGAACCTGCCTCCTGATCCTGGCTTGCACGCCCATATTTATTCCCGACATGTTGGCCGCTCCATCATAGCCCTGTCCGCGCATCTTCTGAATCGCAATACCTAGAATTAAAATTTTGTAAAATCTGAAACGTTTAATGACATTTGGTTTAAAGTTTAATTGCAATATAGGTGACGAAAATCTTGTTATCATAGCAAGGTGCGGATGTCGAATTTCGGAAAATGAATTTGGCAAATATTATGAAATTGATAAATTCTACATGTTTTATTTAATACTTGTACTAAATTTATTTTCTATCGCTGTAAATACACCAAGATGATCCTTATGAAGTCACTAGAAAGTAATTATGAACACTTTTTGAAACAAACCTGCTTTTCTAAGGTTGTCCAGGAAAGATTCTGCAAGAGACTCTCCTGTAGTTCTCTCGCACTAAGCAAAACCAAAGAAGTCCTCTCGCAATTCTTGTTTGTTTTCGTCAAAAAAACGCATTGCCATTTCCTCCGTGTTGCAGCGTCAGTGGCCTGGTCGGCAATACATCCAAAAAACAGTGCGTTCTGAACCATTGGTGAGGTATACTTCGTCCTAGGATCCCCTTTCGTTCAGATGTTGTTTTAAGATAGGATCACGTTTTGCCTGGAAGTGGAGTAAAGCTTGAACATTGCTAGAACAGTCCTCGTGGTCTCTCAGTGCAATATTTTGTTTTCCGCAAATAATGGTTTCCACTATACTCACTAGTATTTTTCTGTTCTTTTCTACTACCGCATTGTACTTAGACGACATACTACACGCGATGTCTTTCTTCTCTCCGCGCATGATTGCGACAAAGTTCTCGGCGGCTTCACATTGTTGAAAATGGTAATCAGATTGTTCGTGCTTATTTATTACTTTTGTGAAGTTACACCAGTCAGTGAATGCACTTCTCACCAGGATATTTCTTTTCGTGTCTTCCTCGCCGAAAAGAGAACACGGACCACAGAACAGGCCATCACACTTGACGGAGTACCTCAGCCATTGATGTTTAGGAAACCAGTTAGGTTGGGATTTCCGAAATTTGCTGCCATTCCACCTAAAATAAAATAAAAATTATAACAATATACATGCGGTAGAGCATTTTTGACGCTAAGTATACTTTTGACATAAATGGGCATAGCCTTTCCATTTTTTCTGTTTTTAATATATTTTACATCCAATCATATTTCGATTAATTCACGATTTAACAATGATGTTTTGTTGAGAAATTTTATTATTATTAAGTTTAACTTTTGTTATCTGTTTTGAAGGGCCTGTCGAAAATATACTGAAACGAAAATACTCCGGAATTTCTGCTATATATTGCATGTACAATATGCTGCTGTTAATCTAATGGTACATGGTAAGACCTTCCCTTTAGGAACAAAAGAGACTAAAACGACACATAACACAGCAAATAGTATTACTTCAAAGTTTCATTATTGACAGAGTACGCATTTGGCTCAAACAAGTGAGCAAACTTAGGATGCAACATTTTGCAAAGTGAAATGGCTCAATTTTTCAAAGAGGATTTTCAACATTTATGAATTTATTGTTACAAAGTGTGTTGTGATTAAAATGTCTACTACATCAACGTTGTGTCCTTTTTCTAACTAACTGTAAATTTTGATTTACAAAACACAGGGATTTCTTTGGAATAGTATGTGGAATTAAGTGTGCAGACTATAATATACAATATAATATATAGCGGGAATGCCCGAGTTGCGTTTATTTTTCGCTTCAGTATATGTTCTGATTTGATATCTTGAATGGGGTGGAATTATACAAGAGTGTTTTAATTACCACTTTGGGAAACTGAAGGTGTAGACCTCGTCCCAAACTGTTGTAATCACGTCTAGTTTCTGGTTGTTATCCAGTGCCTGTTTGGTAACATCTAACACATCAGTGTACGGCGGGATGTTAGATAACATTTTAAAAAAGACCACGATGTAAACATCATTCGGAATACCGGCGATAATATACCGACAAGGAAGGGGGATAACCGAGAAAAATCAAACTGGTATACTTCGCTGTAAAAGAAGTGGCACACACTGGCGAATGCTGGATGTAAGAGATTACTGTTAAGAAAAAATAAACAAAAAATGTTTTGGAGTAAAAATAGTGCCTCAACCACTAACCCACTTCAATTTTTATTGCTGATTTTAAAAAATAAGCACTTTTATTTTTCCACATTTGATTTTCTAGAGTATGCCTGGGCGTACAGGAGTATGCCTAAATACGCCCCTGTATAAGAGCGTCAACAGGCCGTCTTGGGCCTCTTGTTTAGGATTATGTACTGTTACTGTCACATTTTATTTCATGTTTATAACACATTTTGTACGAATTTCAAAATTGTGATTTCGATGCTATCAATTATGTGATATATTTAATATTTTTTTAAACGTTTGAAATTATACAATATACACTTTATTCCGTTTAGTAGTGTTTACGCATGTATGATCCCAGGAAATCAATAATCCCAGTCTTTATTTATATGGTGTTTTCATTCTTAGTTAATAACTTTGTCTATGTGATGTTCATTTTACATCCATGTATTCATATGTATCCTTGTTTTAAATAACTAAATACATAATTATGCATTTTCATTGCTTGTTTGAATATGTATTACTTTGATCGACATTGATTGCTTGATTACAAATCACAGATAAGGTCTACACTTGTGTAGAAATATAAAGAATGAAGACAGAGGGATGTCGGTGTCTGTATCAGATAAGAGTGATGACAATGATATTGGGGAAATACTTTAGCCCCAACCTTATGCAGAGGTCCTTCCCTTGAAAAAGCCGAAAAAACGGGTAACAAATTGACTCCAAATATAACATTTTAGATCAGTAGCCTTGCTCTTAAGAATGAAATGGACGTGGAGACAAACCACTTAGGTGTTAGCTCCTAGTCCGGCAGCCGGACGGTCAGGTCTCCCATATGGGCCCAAACGAGGAGACACTTCCAAGTTATGCCTCTGATAAAATCAATATATCCTCGTCCTCTTAGTTTACGACTACATAACGATAGTTGGCTACATATATCAGTAATACATTATATATTTTACATAATATGATGTTAGCTAATCTAAAGTATTCAAACTGCAACAAAAACTACCGCGACTTTATTTTCCATCCGATAACTTTTGTAAATGGATGACCTCATCTTGCTTATTTCCAGTGTACGGCATGTGTTTTCGTTCACCTTATTTACTATATAGCTTTTTACCCCGAGAAGCAGTATTTTCATACGGGCAATTTTGTGCAAATTTGTTGACCTGACAGCGCAGAAAAAAATGAAAAATTATCATCTATTTTTAATTTAACAAGAAGAAACAAAGCCGTACTTATTTTGTATGAAAAAATATGAGTAAATGTCTACCTTCATCACCCTAAAATCGATTTTTTTCAATACTGTGGAGCTTTTAAATTATTGTCTTCTGCTGTTTTCACAACATGACCATCTGCTTGTCAAGAATTTAGGTCACATCCCGTCTCTAGAAATGCCATGGAATACTGTAAAATTCCGTGGAATTCCGTGGAAAAAAATGCCATGGAGTATTCGGAATTATATTCCGTCCTCCCAATGACTACGGAAAAAGTACCAAAAAAAAAAAGAGAAGGAAAGATTCCATGGAAATGTGCAGAAACCAAAGATTCCACGGAAACTTTTGAAATTTTGCGGAAATCAATGGAAACTTTGAAAGATTCCGCGGAAATCCATGGAAACTTTTAAGATTCCACGGAAATCCACGGAAACTTTTAAGATTCCGTGGAAATCCATGGAAACTTTGAAGGTTCCGCGGAATTTCCGTAGATTTCCATGGAGTATTCGGAATTAAAAGTTCCGCGGAAACAATTATGTTCCATGGAATATTTAGATTTCCACGGATTTTGTCCACCATTTTCCGCGGAAAAATTATTTGCTGCTTAATCTGAAAAAATGTTTTCCCCTGAAATGAGAAAACGTTAAAGCACCTGAAATTGAGGACACACTGCACCATGGCCTAATGTTTTAGTCCAGATAAGCTCAATTACATTGATGAAATAAAAAATTAGATGGCAAGCTACTTTAAAACTTGTAACAAATGTTTCAAAAACACAAACAAACCATCACAAAACAATGATATTAAATCATTATAAACACAATGTCAAGTTTTCCTGGCAACCAGAGTTCCAGAATATATATATATATATATATATAGTGATACCTCTACTGTTACTCTGTGACAATCACAGTGTCAATAGAGACATCACCTGCCACTGGTTCACAACGTTTAAAACCTGTAATCCTAAAGGGGGTAGGGTAAAAGAGGCAAGCCGGTCTGAATGTAACTTAAAATCAATATACTTATAAAGTATAATGTTGATTTATTAATAATTTTTACGAACTTACAGTAGGCGATGCCAGAATTACAAATATAACTATTACAAATATAAATGTAACTATTAACATAAAGATGTGGAAATCGACCTTATGTCAAAATGTTGATTCGTACAAAAACAAGAGAAATAATGTGTGTGGTAAACTGTTTACGGTAAGAAAACTAACATTACAAGTTAAGCCAAATCGTCAAAATCACCTTATAAAACAATTTATCAATAAAATAAGATTGATTACCAAATATACCATATTTTACCTTGTATAGTACGCATTTTTTTGACCACTTTTACGGTTTCCGAAAGGGGGGTGCGTACAATATAAGGAAACAATAAAAAGAACTTTTTTTTTCTTGCAGAAAATCGATGTCTGGGAAGAAAAACCTTGACGACGGACATCGAGACAGAAAATTGTGAATACCGATGATACACAATTTTTTCGCAATTTACTTGCTTCATATAAGTAATATATTGACAATTCAATTTATAAATGAATAAAGTGTATTATGATGCTTCTTTTTGTATAAATGTTTGCATGTTTGTTGTAAAACTTCAATAAATTGTGTGAAAAATCGTCCCTCGATTTTGTTGTTTATATCGCGTGACGTAATATCACGTGACTTCAGGCTGTTTAGACTGGTACATACTGGGTACATGTAGTATTTTTAGTTCTATTCTATTCTAATATTTATAGGATTTTATTTAATATTTTATAAAAAATACTGAAGTTTTTGCTTTATTTTGAAATACATATATTTTAGACGGCGTAGAAAGGCAGAATCACCCTACTTTGAAATGGCAATTATTCAATAATGCTTGTGAAAACATGCTTACCGGTACACATTTGATGATTGATAATTGGGTCAAACAAAATCGCACCTCGGCTGCAGTATAGACACATTTTAAACACGGGATAGAGTGGGTTATTCCATTTCTATAATCCTTTAAAGTTGCCGCGAGGTAGCGACTATTTCTGAGGATGCACTTTGACACGCCGTGTGACCTTTACCAGATTTAGCCACGGGTTACAGGTAACTGATCACGCGTTACACTTGTGCTACACTTATGATAAGCACTGATTCCCGTGAATACACAATGTTAGTATAATCGGCGTAATGGATTATACGGTAACCAACGACTTTGTTGTGTTTTAGTAGATGTAATTATCGGATTACGGACAATTATCTGCGGCATTATAATTGGCTCTTTGAAGAGATGATACAAGATAGGTACTCCCCTGAAGATTGGCAATTAATGATTGAAGTAATTATATTTACTTTTGTACGCTAATTTTCTCGATCGTGATTTTTTTTTTTAACCTTTTATTTTCGTTGAATGGTTCATCTAGGAAAACTAATATTTTGATGCGTATTATGCACGGAAACAACTTTTTTACCCCAGTTTTGATCTCTGAGAAGGGGGTGCATACTATACACGGGTGCGTACTATACAAGGTAAAATATGGTATACAACATTCAATTAATAATAATATTTACTTCCAATGAAAGGGATTGCGCATGCTTAAACAGAGAGGATATTTCTGGTTAAATTATACATGTTGTAAATAGAGACAAAGCATGTAGACTGATTGTAATAAATATAGCATTGTAGATAAAAAACAATTGACGATGATATAACATAATGAAGGTAATTAGTTATCTGAATAGCCAAATATTTATAATAACATTCATTTATAAGGCCTAAACGACAAGTAAATTAGTGAAATTCGGTCGACGTATAGAAATTGAAGTCTGATAGATTTTAGTTCATAACATTTTTAAAGATAGTAATTGGCAATTATCAGTTGTACATTCATCACAGAAATACTCCTTACTTAAATTAACGGAAATGCTATAATTGAAGAATGAATAAATGCAAGTATGACAATTAAAAAGAAGTTTAGTCAAATGAATTAAAGGGGCATATATGACAATATATTATAATTGTACCCGGCTGGGACGTGAGATTATAATTATAGGTTCTTTCGTTTATTAATTCTGGAGGGCTTCAGCAAAAACTTTATAATTTTGCTGAAGCCCTCCATTTAATTTTTAACCCAGGTGAAAAACTTCCAGGGGTTTCCATGTAAAAACCCCAGGGTATTCGGAGTGGTTTTCCATGCTTTTTCCTGGGTACGCTGGAAAAAATGCGGAAAAAGGAATTCCAAATTTTAATATGCATACCCTGGAAAATTTACACGGGAAACCATGGAATGCCTGGAAAATTTACCCTGAAAAACATGGAAAAACATGGAAACCCCGGAAAGAGTTCCCTAGGAAAAACCCATAAACCCCGGAATAGTTCAAAAGTGAAGAAAAAAAGGAAAATTATAGGAGACTCCCATACCAAAACTTAACATGTTGCACATGAGCTACTCACACAAGATCTAACCTGGTCCATTATTACATGTAAATTAGGTAGAGCTCACGTAAGCGAGATGAGCAATGTCAGCAAGGGTAGCGGAGTGAAAACTACCTACTTTGCATGTTAAAATGCACGTAAGCGACGTGAGCAAGGTTTATTTATTCTTGAGGCATTGTTCATGTAGTCTGTCTTCTGCTTTTAAAAAGGTGCTTCTACAACCTTAATAAATTCTGATACAATGTAAAAACAGCAGTCCCATGGCCATACAGCGGCATCTCCAAACAATCTATCTTGGTGACCAGTTTGGTAGGGACATTGTTTTTTCCATTCGAGGTATTTTGATCTAAGCACCGCAAAAGCTCCTCCCTCCTCATTTGCACCTACATCATTTTTGGCCCCTGTGCGGTTCTGGGGGGGTGGGGTGGGGGCCCCGTTTGGTTCCAGGGCAAAGAATAGGGCCACTGCAGATCCTGTTGGATGGGTAGACAGAGGTGTAGAACTCCCCCAAATTCATGTTCATTTGATCCGTTTTTGTTCATGCTCATTAAAGGTCTTCATCATGATCCCTGCATTGTTTCAGGTGCCATCTTGCTCAAATCACTAACTAGAGCAGTGGCAGAAAAACAATAAACGTGGCTCCAGCGTGAATGGAGTGTCTACAATAGAATTTGCAGCAACTCTGCAGTTCTGCAGTTGAGAATGGAGGGTGAGCTTGGCATGTTCATTTCTGTTATGCGCCATATAAACTTTCATGTGTTGGTGCGCCTTAAAACCCCAATTCATTTTTGGCCTCTCCAAGAAACCGAAATCTGAAAATAGATTATCATAAAACATTAAAACACATGTTTTTGTTTTTTTAAGTATGATCTTGTGTTAAATAGTTTGTTGTTTTTAATTAAATACTTAATAAAAAGATTTTTCTGAGATTACCAGCTAGACAGAGCGCTTTTATCACATTGTGTGTGACTGCTGCAAGTGTCTACAATGAAATGATACTATAAGGTGAGAGTTCACGGCCATTTAGCCATCATGTTTTAGGTGCCCCTTTCAACAGTTAACAACACAGTTTTTGAAGCTGCAGTGTTTTTGTTTGAGCTATCTATAAATACTCTTGGGTTAATAGCATATTGATTCTTCTAACAGCAAACATTTGTTTTGTTAACCAATATCAATTTTTTTTACAAAACGGTTATTATACCTTCATACTTTTATCAGGTAGAACGTACAAAACCCGTGGAGTATTCTCGTCCATGGCTTTATCTTTCTGCCTCTTCATTCTTGTTCAGCTTTTCCAGCCTATAGAAATATAAATGCAACCAAAATATAAAGAAGTGTAGACATTAACTTTTAGAAAGACCGGGTTGAACGTCATCAGCAAAAAGGCATATACACACTTTACTGTAGGGGTGGGGGGATGGGGCGTGTGTGTTTGTGGAGGGAAGGAAAGACCGGGATGAACGTCATCGGCAAAATGGCATATATACATAGGGGGGTGTAGAATTGATAAACCAAGTGTACAAATCATTTTCTTGAAAATTCTGATTAAAACATATGGATACATTTCTTTGTTTCAGAAACTAGTATATCATTCAAAATAGTCGATACTTCTTTGTTTTACAAAATATGTCGTTCAGAATATTGTTGTTTTTTTACAGGAAATGGGCCGTCTGCTTTTCAAAGCAACTGAATTCGCCGTTCTAAAACATCAAGATTTTAAATCATAACATTATAGGGGTGGGGGGATAGGGCGTGTGTGTTTGTGAAGGGAAGGAAAGACCCGGATGAACGTCATCGGCAAAATGGAATATGTGTAGAATTGTTAAACCAAGTGTACAAATCATTTTCTTGAAAATTCTGATTAAAACATATGGATACATTTCTTTGTTTAAGAAACTAGTATATCATTCAGAATAGTCGATACTTCTTTGTTTTGCAAAATATGTCGTTCAGAATATTGTTTTTTTTTTTTGACAGGAAATGAAATGGGCCGGAGACCGCCGTCTGCTTTTAAAAGCAACAGAATTCGCAGTTCTAAAACCTCTAGATATTATGTTTAGAAACCAAACAGTTTGCACAAATTGTTTAAATCATAACAATAAGCATGTAATTAATTGTAATCAGCTGTTTTCTAACGCTTACATGTCTGCATAGATGATCGCCGTACATTCGCGAAAACTGATGACATTGTTTTCAGCATACGAATTTCTCCATTTAAAAAGGGACTAATGAGTTCCTGTTTCGTGAAAGGATATATATATACACTTATTACATTGTTCATACGCATGTCATATGTTACGTGTACACTCGAAAATACTTACAATGTTGTTAATGTTTAACTACTGCTGTTTGCAAAGGCGCGAGTGGAAACCGCGATTTCTAAACTGTGACGTCACGTAATTTTGGGTGATAACTATTTCCCGGTTACTTCCCGGTTAAAACACGGTTGAAAAGAGATGGAAAGTTTGATATGTGTGTTGATGTTTCTGATGTTTTAATGATCTATATGCCTTATTACGTCTTCCCCACATATTGTTTTTAGCTTGGATGTCTGTCTGTCGTCCGTCTGTCTGTCTGTCCGTCACAAGTCGTGTCCACTTCATATATCTTGAACCGCTTGAGGGATTTTGAAATAACTTGGCACAAATGTTCACCAAATCGAGACGACGTGCAGAGCGCAACTTCCAGCCACGTCCGTTCAAGGTCACACTTAGAGGCCGAAGGTCATATGCACTATATTTCGAGTCCTCTCTTGAACCTCTTATTTTCAAGCTTTTCAATTGCTTATTTTTCAGTTTTTTTCTTTAACAATTTACTTCATACCGGTACACTGTACTCTGAATTAAACATTGGTTAGCATTACCCATTCATTTTAATACATACTGTTTTCCATCCTGTTCCTGCCCCTAGGTAGGGTCAGATATCAGAAGTGGGACTTGCTTTTTGCAAAGTTCAAGTGAACCAGTATTTTTTTCAAATTAAGAAAACAACAACACCATCCTAGACCTAGATTTGACTAAAGCTCCATGGGATTTGAAGCCATGATTATTAAATAAGCTATGTAGTCTTCTGACGAGAAAAAGTTGCAATCGGCTGCGATTTCAATTATTGTTTATCTTTCGCTCATAAATAATAATATCAAAATTTATTTTATTAAATACAGTGATTGTCCTATTTTTCCCTGAGATTTTATTGATGTGGTGGCTTAAAAGGACAATGTGGGCTGGCTCATGAATGTAGTTAGAGGTAACAAATATTTTCTCTGTTAACCAGGAGTCAACCTAAAACATTTAGTGTGTGTAATGTATACATGTACATATATATAAAAAATGTACAAGTTCGCAAATAGTTTTGTCTGAAATTTTCTAAGTCCACAATTTCCATCGATTTCCATCCCCAAAAAGGACAAAGTTATTTTCCATCCTTTTTTCCATCCCAAAATTTGTCTAAGTTCAACTTTCCGTGGAAATATTCTGCTTTTCCATCGAATTCCGTGGAAATGTTTTAGGTGTTGGTTATATTCCGCGGAAAAAATGGACGGAAAATATTGGGTTGAAAACAATTGCGTGGAAATTAACAGAATTCCGCGGAATTCCGCGGCATTTTACTGTTTTCCATGCCAATTTCTATGGAAATCCGAGGAATTCCGTGGAAAATATCTAATGAGGATGGCATTTCTAGAGACGGGAATTGTCACGTGGAAAATGTACTAACATAACAATTACCAGATGTTTTTAACACAAACACCAATATTGCTTCATGTTTTTTTGCAGGTACCCCGCCCTTGATATTACTCATTTACTACTCATATTTACGAGTAAATAAAACTTGTTGATATCTAATGAAGGGCAAATGATTAAATCATCATTGCATCATAAAATATTTTATTTTGTGTAAGTTTGCTTTAAAATGGGATACATTAAAAGACGAGAACAGTGGTAAAGAGATCAACTATCAATAGGAAAATTATCCGTAGCCTTAAAAAATCTTCTTTGCAAGTTTTTTCTGTTGTTGTTTAGAACTATTCACTTAGCAGACGGTCATAAATATTGATGACGAAATTTGCATAATAAACATGCGCAGACGTAATTTCCACCATCAGTTGAAATCACATGGTGGTCGAAAACAAATAGAAAGATGATATGTGTAATAGGACTCAGTTTGGGGGTATGTAAATAGATAGGTTTATAAGCACATTACTACTGTCTTGCTGCAGAGCTAGCTTTTATGGTATGTAAATAGATAGGTTTATAAGCACGTTACTACTGTCTCGCCGCAGAGCCAGCTTTTATGGCGATATCGGAAGGTTCAAACCCGCTGAGTGCCTAAATATTTATGTGTTATTTTTCCAGTCTGATTACAATATGCATTACTTCATCTTTAAGTAGAGCCTGAGGTATGACTTTCCAACTGTTGCTGTCAAATTGTTTTAATCTTTACCGAAATGAGCAAAAGCCGTCATCATAACCCGTCCTTTGACCAGCCAATCAAAAGAAGGTGTGTCATATCAGTCTAAGTTACCTGTCATGCCGACTTGAAAAAGCCGACTTGAAAATAGAGTCCCTAAGTCAGTATTGTGTCGCGCAATCTATTGGGCCTTATAAAACTGTCGGAGAACAGCACATTAGACAATTTATAAAATTAATACCATTCAAATTCACAATGAGAAAAGTAATCTACATGTAACTTGATAGAGTCCCTAAGTCAGTATTGTGTCGCGCAATCTATTGGGCCTTATAAAACTGTCGGAGAACAGCACAAAAATTAGACAATTTATAAAATTTAAATACCATTCAAATTCACAATGAGAAAAATAATCTACATGTAACTTGATACAAAAATGTTTTATTTCCACTAACTTGTCACTGAAGCCTGCAGTTAGTGTTACCACAGTGACATACTTGTCGGGGGCCACTTTCCGTCACTTATGTAAACATGAACTAATTTTTCAGACTAATCTATGTATCCTGACAATTTTTACTCTATTTTCTATTAGGTTACCTCTTCCTGGAAATTTGATACCAAAGAATTTTGTTTTATATAAATTATCGAAGTGGCACGTGACCTTTTTATAAATAGACTAAAACTCAGAAATCATTTTGTTTACAAGCCCAGTTTCCGTCATGTATTTTATCGAGTGATAGATTCAACTAGGTCAAGATACAGTAAACTTTTATGAATTAGAAACTTGTTTGCAAGTCTGTTCAACAATTTCATTGTAAAAATGGTATGTTTGCATTGTTCCATCAGTCACCTCGATTGTTATAACAATGCGCCTGGTAACGTCAATGTAAAATGTTCAACGACGACAATTTACACTGTAAAGATGGGTAACTCTGTGTAAATCAAACAGATACAGGTTGTACGAGTTGCTTCTCTTTGGTTAAACTATATAATCATGGCAGAGTGATAAAAATATGACGTCATTACAGTGTTATTTTTTTAATAGTTTATTATGCGGCAGTATACCCACAAATCCCCAACGCCATATAAGGAAGTAAACACATTTTTCGGAGAAATCCCTTTCGTTTTTGTACCGCTTATTTACTATTTGGTTGTTTTTCCTGTTTCCAATCTTCAGTTATAAACGTCTGACAATAAGTGACATCGCTTAAGTAATTCGCAGTGTAAAAACGTTTTTTTAAAAGAGAATGACGGAAACTGGGCTTGGACGGAAACTGGCCTCTAACGAGTATGTTTCTTCCATAAATGAGCCATAGGATTGCTGAATTTCCCTTTATGCAAAACTTAAAAAATATATATGAGAAAAAAAAAAAATTCCAGCAACTTTACGCCGGGTGAGAACAGTTGTTTTCATTATTCGTCAAACAGTCTAATAATTCTAACTAGACCGAATTCGGCGGTGCACCATCACAAATACCCACGTTTTCTTCACACAGGTCACCCCACCCCCACACACATACAGGAGAAAAACATTATTATACACTGTAATCCCGTCATCAAAATGTTTGTTTGTGACATACATGTAATTAAAAAACACCTCCCCCCACCACCCACCTCCTCCAACCGCAACTCCAGAGAAGACTTCCAAGTTTTAAATAATAAATCATTTGACTTGCTGTTATCTCTTTTTTAGGCGGATTCTTACAGATGGCGGGAGGTGTACAGTACTGGTTCTACCCAGGAAAAGTGGGTGGTCTGCCTCCACCACAAATAATCGACCGTAATATATAACCTTACATGTGTTGTAAATGGCGTAAAACACCATACAAACAAACAAAACAAACTTTCGTAGACGACTGTTATACCAACTAATGTGCAAAAGTATGGAAAAATGACTCTGTAATTGAATTATTACTGCTCCTTCCAGCAACGATGACGTAGGAGGAAACAGATGTATACAGTGAAATCCCATCATCATAATGTTTCATTTGAGACATAATTACACACACACACAAAAAATAAATCAAAAATGTTATAATGGTGGTCAAACATGGCCTGTTCCAGGGTCCAAAGTTGTATATACATGTACATGTGTATGGAGATGTTAAGATGGAAATCCCAAAACAGATCTTCATCTCAAAAAACATTTGACTTACTTTGACAGTTGGTTTTTAGAGATGATCAGTATACCCTCCCCTGTTATCAGGTGAGCATTTAAGGCCTATTTGGGCCTCATGTTTCTGCTCATCACCATGCCCCATTCCAGTTGACTTTCTTGACCTTAAAAGCTGTTAAAGGGTTGTTAAAGACCACGCATTCATTTAACCCTTAACCCGCTACATATATATAATGGACTGTTCTTTCTTTGAATTAAGACCATTCCATTTATGTGACAAAGGGATTTTTTGGGGGGAAACGACTGATCAGCAGCCGGACATTGTAAACCCTGATCAGCTGTGAGTTACTCCCAGGCTGATGTGGGTTTACGATGGACGCAAAGGCTATTATATAGCGTGCTTAGCGGGTTAAGTTCACTTTTCCATTCGTCTGTAAATCAATACAAAATCATGATCTCTATCCAACAAAATGTCTACTGTATTGGTCGGATCAATATATTGGCTCAAGTTGGTTATGTGTTTGGTTTTAATGATTTTTTCGCCATGAATTTGTTCCCTCTACAGGGTTGTCATTAGTAGCCGATTGCCAATCAAAATCATTGGTTAAAATGGTGTTTTCATAGGTTAGTTTTGCCTTAACTTATATTTTCAATATGTGACAATGACTTCCTTGACCCCTCGTCAAATCGCTTGGAATTCAAAATGAATCCCATGTCTCTGAACTTAATGACAAACCTGCCTCTGAGGGGAGGAACGAGGTAATAATATCAACAGCAGTTCTCTCAGGAGAGACAACTATACGTAAAATATATTTTGTCTCTTATTGATATGTACAGGATTAGACTGACTAGTTAAGCTAATTTGGCAAAAATATGAAAGTTACTTTAGCTCTAATCACAGTGGCCCGGTGGATATGAACGTTGACTGTTTACGAAACAGTGTATTGTTATTTAAATGTGTATAGTTTCTATTGTCAAAATGACTAGTGAATATCTGGTTGGCAGTTTACATATGAATCACGTCACTGGTCAATGTTCATATAGAAAGGTAGATGCCATAGCTGGAGATTATTCAAACCTCAACGGCCCCACTGTTTTTTTTCGGTCTTCAGCGTGTCCTTAGGCAAGACACAATCCTGACTTCCTTTAAAGGAGTTGATTTTTAGCTCTACTGGCCAAGGGCCAGCAGAGCTTATGGGATGGCGAGTTGTCTGTCGTCCGTCCGTCGTTAACTTTTGTCTTGTTATCACAATAGGGCCTTCATTTTTCATTCGATCCTTATTAAACTTTAACAGGTTGTTAATATCAATGAAAGCTCGGACAAGTTCGAAAACCAGCCAGATAGGAATAATTTCACCGGAGTTATGGCCCTTGTTTTGCTGAAAAATGCCATATTAAGCCTTGTGAACACTCTAGCACCTTCATTTATTATTTGATCTTTACCAAACTTGCACAGATTGTTAATATCAATGAAAGCTCGGACAAGTTCGAAAACCAGCCAAATCGGATCAGTAACACCGGAGTAAATGGCCTTTGTTTTTTCTGAAAATTGCTATTTTCTGCCTTGTGAACGCTCTAGCACCTTCATTTATTATTTGATCATTACCAAACTTGCACAGATTGTTAATATCAATAAAAGCTCGGACAAGTTCGAAAACCAGCCAAATCGGATCAGTAACACCGGAGTAAATGGCCTTTGTTTTTTCTGAAAATTGCTATTTTCTGCCTTGTGAACGCTCTAGCACCTTCATTTATTATTTGATCATTACCAAACTTGCACAGATTGTTAATATCAATAAAAGCTCGGACAAGTTCGAAAACCAGCCAAATCGGATCAGTAACACCGGAGTAAATGGCCTTTGTTTTTTCTGAAAATTGCTATTTTCTGCCTTGTGAACGCTCTAGCACCTTCATTTATTATTTGATCATTACCAAACTTGCACTGATTGTTAAAACCAATTATAGCTTGAACAAGTTTGAAAATCAGCTGAATTGGGTCAGTAACACCAGAGTTATGGCCCTTGTTTTTTCTGAAAAATGGCATTTTCTGCCTTTTGAACACTCTAGCACCTTCATTTATTATTTGATCTTTACCAAACTTGCACAGATGGTTAATATCAATGAAAGCTCGGATAAGTTAGAAAACAAGCCAGATCGGAATAATTTCACCGGAGTTATGGCCCTTGTTTTGCTGAAAAATGCCATATTAAGCCTTGTGAACACTCTAGCACCTTCATTTATTATTTGATATTTACCAAACTTGCACAGATTGTTAATATCAATGAAAGCTCAGACAAGTTTGAAAACCAGCCAAATCGGATCAGTTACACCAGAGTTATGGCCCTTTTTTTTCTTCTGAAAATTGCTATTTTCTGCCTTGTGAACGCTCTAGCACCTTCATTTATTATTTGATCGTTACCAAACTTGCACAGATTATTAATACCAATTATAGCTTGAACAAGTTCGAAAATCAGCTGAATTGGGTCAGTAACACCAGAGTTATGGCCCTTGTTTTTTTCTGAAAAATGGCATTTTTTGCCTTGTGAACACTCTAGCACTTTCATTTATTATTTGATCTTTACCAAACTTGCACAGATTGTTAATATCAATGAAAGCTCGGACAAGAACGAAAACCAGCCAAATCGGATGAGTAACACCGGAGTTATGGCGCTTGTTTTTTCTGAAAAATGCTATTTTTTGCCTTGTGAACACTCTAGGGCCTTCAATATTAATCGGATCTTTACTTAACTTTGCCAGTGTCTTTATATCAATGAAAGCTCGAACAAGTTCAAAAATAATTTTTTAATGTTTTTTTTAATGTTTTTTTTTGATATTTTTTTGTTTAATTTTTTATTTTTTTTTCAGGAGTTATGGCTCTTGATTTAGTTAAAAATGCTATATTTTGCCTCGTTAATACGGTAGGGCCTTCATTTTCCATCTGATCTTTACCAAACTTTACCAGATTCTTTAGTTATGGCCTTTGATTTAGTTGATAAGCTGTATTTTGCCCAAAACTTTCAAAAAAATGGTAATGGCAGTCTCTCGCTTCATTGATGTTATAAGAGCCATGTTAGCCAGTAGAGCGTCCACAGGCCTTCTTGGGCCTCTTGTTTCAAACAAGATTTATTTAAAAGGGTCCTGAAAAACTTGAAAAAAACTGAAATAATTATCAAAATGCCATGAAAACTGAAGGAGATATGACCTATTGAACATTTGCAAAGAATATAGTTATATGGAGCTGGCCATCTTGGAACGATGATATCATCGCGCCTTTTTACCATATATGGCATATTGACAAATATGTTTTAAAGCAAATGAAAATCACTGCAAATTGATTAAAAATAAATATACATCTGGTCAACTTCCGGTAGGTCGAGATATTCAGTTGGTGAAAATAAAGGGGTTTACTCAGATTTTATCCTCAATCTCTATATGAAAAATGAAAATATTAGACCATGGTTTAAATTAAATGTATCCATATTGGTGTTTTTAAAATCAGACAACACCAAAAGAAGATACATAGATGTACAAAAAAAAATAAAGCTTTTAATATAATTATCACTACAAACTAGTTTTATAAAGGGCTAAAGTCAGTTGACCACCAACGATAAACACCGAGTTTACCCCCTACCAGAATCAAAGGTCTTTTATTTTATTGATCACCGATTGGCCAAATTATTTTGATGATGTCATGTGAAAGTTGTGAATGAGGTAAAAAGGCGCGATGACGACATCATTCCATGATGGCCGCCTCCATATATGTTCTTTGCAAATTTTCAATAGTTCATATCTCCTTTAGTTTTCATGGTATTTAGAAAATATTGCATCAACCCCATTTAACCCTTAACCCTCTACATATATATATATAATGGACTCACTGTTCTTCCTTTGAATTAAGACCATTCTATTTATGTGACAAAGGCTGATCTGGGTTTACAATGGACGCAAAGGCTATTGTAGTCGTGCTTAGCGGGTTAAGGGTTAACATCATCCATTGAATGAGGATGTAAGTAAACCTGGCAGTGACTGAGTATCCTCCGGACTGTTACAGAACCTTAGGAATCTATTCTATTGTAAGAGTAGGACAGGGTTCCCGGATACCTATACTATGTCAAAATCAAAGTTTTATTGTAACGCTTTGTTTATATTCCCAAAACAAGTAATAACCCTTAACTCGCAAAGCACGACTATAATAGCCTAAATTGCATCCAATGTAAACCCAGGTCAGCCTGCGAGTAACTCGCAGGCTGATCAGGTTTACAATGTCCAGCTGCTGATCAGTCATTTTCCCCAAAACACCCCTTTGTCACATAAATGGAATGGCCTCTTATTCAAAGAAAGGACAGTCCATTATATATATGTAGTGGGTTAAGAGTTATAATAATACTTGTATTTTAAGAGTTATAATAATACTTGTATTAACAAAATCAACAAGCAAGATTTACAATACAGACATCAGATCTGTTTATTTTTTTTAGGGCAGATTTTCACAATCAGTTTTTGACCCTTGGCCTATAATGTTTTCTTTTGTTGCTAAAGTGATCGATTGTTCAAAGTTTGTTGCTAAGGTCATCGATTGTTCGAAGTTTTGTCCAATATGTACCTAAAGGGTGCGGGATTACCATGATATACGCTCTCAGATACATTAGAATCCTTCAATGTTTGTAAATCACGTTGGTTATTATTGATCCCCTGGAATGTAGTTTTGTTGGATGATTTATTTCTCTTTTATGTTTTTCTTTTATCAGCTCGGTATTATGTATCAGTCTCAAGATGGTGGTTTTAGGCCTGTATTAATTTATTTATGGGCTACATTTCTTGGCGGCACGCTCCTGTGTCAGTGGTGGATCCAGAATTTAAGATTAGTGGCCCGGAACTTCAGGGCCTTATCAGCCAGCACTGAAATTTAACAGAGACAAATCGCTGTCTAGGGAGAAGGGTTTTGGGGATTCCCCCCCCCCCCCCCCACACCCACCCACCACCACACTCAATTTTGTTTTTAGCTCGACTGATTAAAGATAAGCAGAGCTTATGCCATGGTGCGTCGTCTGTCTGTCCGTCCGTAAACTTTTTTTGTGGCGACTTTCCCTCTGCAACGACAGATTTTCATGAAACTTCACAGGAATGTTGCTCTTAAGGTCTAGTTGATCCTAGCAAAGTTTCAGGTTGGCTGGAAAATAAAGATGGCCGCCATGGCTAAATGTAGATTTTAAAAATGCGATTTTGTGGCGACTACTTCTCAAAAACCGTAAGTGATATTGATTTGGAATCTTTATCAAAATTGCTGGCAGGACATGTAGTTGGTCCTAACCAAAGTTCATTTTGATTGGATGTCAAACATGGCCGTCAGTGACCATCTTTGTTTACATAGAGTTATATAGGAAAAACTTGTGGCGACTGCTCCGATGGAATTTCATGAAACTTGACAGGAATGTTGCTCTTGATGTCTAGTTGTTCCTAGCAAAAATTCACGACAGTAAATTCAAGATAACCGCCACTGCTAAAAATAGATTCTATAAATTCGACTTGTGGTGACTACTTCTCAAAAAACATAAGTGATATTGAATTGGAACCTTTACCAAAATGCAGTGCTCCAAGAAAATTAAAATTGGGGACTAGCCCAGGGCAAGTAGATTTCAAAAGTCCACTTGCCCTGACTGAAAAATTTGATTTATTTTTTAGTTGCCCCGAAATTGTCAGTACCAATGAATAGTTGCCGGTACATAGCTTTTGTCGATATTGAATACTTCTATGCTTTTTTGCTTTGTTTTATTTATAATTAATTAATAATACGACTGTGTTATTTAGCAGCTTGCATTTGTGAATAAGCGTTCATTGTAAAGCATTTTTACAGACTTGCTAAAAATAGAAAATACAGCAATTCATTGAAAAATAAGAATATAAAATCGAAATCGCCATTCAAACAGTTAATATTCGAGTGATCTTACTTCTTCTACATGTCCAGCGTGACAAATTCATATGACCACTCAGTGTTAATATGTAATGCGACAATCTCTACCCAGAGTACACTCGTTCCTCATTTGACTCTGTCAACGTCAAAGGAAGTAGGGCGAACGGTTAGGTCACGTGATTATTCAAAAAAGTTTTGACGATGTTTATAATAAATCCTTTTGCGTGATCTGCAACGATAAAATATAGACCTATATTAATAATTTCAATTTTTATTTCTATGAGTTTTTTTTTTTTAGTAATTTTCTGCTATCGAGCTTCGGTTTGAAATGTTTACACATGCGTTTCGATTGAGGAGACCTAAGTACGTATTATTTTTGTAGTAAAATAGTCCCGATTAAAACTTAATTGTTTTTATGCATTATTTAAAATCTTGCAACATCTAATTTGCAGATATTCTGAAAATTATATTTACACAAGAAATAAATAAGTTTCAGGCAAACATATTCTAATTTAACAGGTTTTACCAAAATCTTATAATTTAGTCGTTAGCAGAGATATATCTGAGTGCAAGGAACGATAACTCTGCGTGGAGATTGATGCGATTGGTTCAAATTGTGTTATCAACCAATTAAATGCACGCTTTCAAATTGATGAACTTTAATCAAGGGAGAGAACCTGTTTTATTGTTCAACAAATAACATTATGGCTTCAAATTACACGCGATTAAAGATGATTTCTGGTTGAACTTTAGTTTGCAAAGTTTGATTGTCCCGAGATTTTTTTGACTAGCCCTACGGGCAACCATTTTTGAAAGAGAGACTAGCCCGGATTCAGATTGGACTAGCCCCGGGCTATCCTATTCTTGGAGTACTGAAATGACTGGTGTGACATGTACTTTGTCCTAACCAAGATTCATTTCGATTCAGTGTCAAACATGGCCACCAGCGGCCATCTTTGTTTATGTATTAAGTCATAATAGGAAAAACTTGTGGCAACTACTCCTCTGAAACTACTTGACGGATTTTCATGGAACTTCACAGGAATGTTGCTCTCAATGTCTAGTTGATCCTAGCAAAACATCAGGTCGGCCAAAAATTCAAGATGGCTGCCACAGCTATAAATAGATCTTAAAAATGTAATTTTGTCGTGACTTCTTCTCAAAAACCATAAGTGATATTTGAAACCTTTACCAAAAGGCCTTCCACGACATGTAGTTGGTCCTAACCAAAGTTCATTTTGGTTGGATGTCAAACATGGCCGCCAGTGGCCATCTTTGTTTACATAGAGTTATATAGGAAAAACTTATCTTCTGAAACTACTTGATGAAATTTCATGTAACTTGACAGGAATGTTGCTCTTTATGTCTAGTAGATCCTAGCAAAAATTAAGGTCGGTAAGAAATTCAAGATGGCCTCCTCGCCAAAAATAGATTCAGTCAATGTGACTGTGGTGACTACTTCTCAAAGAAACGAATTGGAACCTTTACCAAAATGACTGGCACAACATCTTGCAGGCTGATCAGGATTTACACTGTCAGTGGGTGCTCGCTCATCAGTCATCTGACCAAAACACCCCTTTTTACTATAAATGGTTTGGTCCAAATTCAAAGAAGGGACAGTCCAATACATTCACAGTGGGGTAATTTCCTTTGTACCTTTGGCTTTCAGAAAAAGATTGAAAACAAATGGTAGAATTTTAAGATTTTATTTTGATTCTAATTTTCCAATTGCAACCACTGCAAGTGTACTTGAACTGGTGAGATATTAACAAAATAACCTATGAAGAAATTGCATAACATGACCTGTGACCTGGTCCTGCTATATTTATGAATTATGTACACATTAGTGTTGATATACTACGGTTGATGTTGTAAGGGATTTAATTGATATAGCTTTATAATTAAAATTTGTGTTAGCTTTATAACATTTTTGTAAGCTGGAAAAAGATATTCTTTGGACTAGGATAAAATTAAAGGAGATTATAATGTTGCATAGGTAATGTTGCATCATAACTCATAATATTTAGGAATATAGGACTGTTGCTCTTGAGGTCTACATGTAGTTTGTCCTAAGTAAAAATCAGGTTGGCCTAAAATTCAAGATGGCCACCATGGCTAAAAATAGATTTTAAATACAATTTTGTGGGGACTATTTCTCTAAACCATAAGTCAGGGTTCTCCAAAGGGCATTTAAGCAAAGCGGAGCCGCTGCGCTTGACTTCCAAAATCTTACATCCCGCAGTGCCTAAACTGCGCCTCTATGTATAAAAACCAGAGTGCGGTGCTTTGATCTGAAGGCAAACACCGCCTTTAACAACCCTTATGTGCACCGTACACAAATCATAAACGCGCGTCAAACAATACACACAAATAGCACGTGACTGATCTATGCATTATGCAGAAGGTGCGATAACACGCTGTGTGATAAGTGGATTGTTGACAACAAATTGCAATTATTACGAGTTGATTGGATTATGTCGGGTTGTTGTGGATTAATCAGTTATTGGGATGGGAGAATGTAACTTAAAGCAGTTGAACTGGAGAGTTTGTTAATATCGGCAGTTTGTGTATCGGCTTACGTGTATTGTTCAAGACGGAAATGAAAGATGCGATGTACTCATCATGACACAAGAGTTTGTTTGTTTTGCGTAAGTAAGTATAATTGTTTTGATTGTCTTTTTGATTTAAGTTTGTGCCTTAATAAATAAAATAAATAGCAATTTTGGGATAATATCTGGTCATTTGAAAAAAAAAGAAGAAATGAAGGTAATTATCTAGCTGTTTATTTATCTGTTTACTTAAATGCTTGTCAATATTTTGAAAACAAAAATACTAGAAATAACTTACAAAATAAAACAAAAATAATTCAGTTAAGAGGCACTACCTATATATACGCGATTTTTAATGTAAAATATTAAATACTCAATATTACTGCATTTATATGTATGCAAAGCTATTTTATGAGTATTCTAAGAAGCAACAAGGTTCGTATTCCAGTTCTGTAAATTATTAATTATGATCAAAACAGTATCTTGAATATAATGCTGCCCAGCCGTTTATTCCTGCCGGAGAACTACGAGTTTTTACGATTTTATCGGACATGCGCAATGCCATTCAGTTGAACGAAAACAAAGTACTCGGGGCAGTTCCGATGGTAAACGAATCAATCGGAACTCGTCGCCAATCTGACAAGGCAGTTCCAATTGTAAAGGAATAAGATCGGAAAATCTCCGTAATCGGCTTGTCTAAAACAATTACAAATACAATTTCAAAAATCCGATCTTTTCTATCCTGTTTTTCCCCGGCAAAACGCATATTACATGGGGTGAAATTATTGCCGTTTACCTTTTTCATAGTCCTCTTTACAATTAAGTAAAGTTTATATCAATTGGTGGACAAAAACATATAGGTAGAGCATCTTTAAGTGTGTTGGTCTATTATATTTTTATAATATATTAAATTATTTATATGTGTTTCTTCAGACCTTGGCCCGCCACTTCAACCTGGATGAAGATTCAATGATGATCGAGTGGAGACAAGTGAGGGAGGTTACAAAGAATGACAGAGAGCTACAGGAGTTTCACCCAAACTTGAACAAGATTGCAGCTGTTGGTCTGCTTCTTCCAACATCAACAGCAGATTGCGAGAGGGGATTCTCTACACTCAAGATAATTAAGACAGCACAGGTCAACTCTGAGTAACCAGAGTTCTCAATGCACTGCTGACAGTAACAATGCAGGGCCCACCTCCATCAGAGTTTGAATATGACAGGGCAGTGGAAGAGTGGCACAAGGCCAGGCCTAGAAGGTCAAGCATCTGAATAGGAACTGCTAGCTAATGTGTACAAGTCAAGACATTGAATGGGCTAATTTGTGTTGGATTTATTTGAGTGCTTAAAGGTTATACTTTTTAAGTATTAACAAATGTGCTGTTTTATTTCCAGGTATGAATATTGTGTAGTTGATGGTATTATATGTGTGCATTATGTGTTGATGTATATGTTGTATTATTGTGCTTATAATAAATCTTTGTATGTATGTTTTCTTCTTTATCGTGTATTAAAACATGGATTGTTTATTATTGTTTATTGTATGTTTTTTAGATGTTGCATGTTGTGTCGATGTGTAAGTTACATGTATATTATTGTGTATGTTGTATTATTGTGTATGTATTATTGTGTATGAACTTATTTTAGTAAATATTTTTATGAGTTTTTTTTTCAAACAAATGTCTTAAAACATGGATTATTTATTATTGTTTATAATCATAAATATATAATTATATATGGCTTCCTAACATCACTAATATCACACACAAGAGTGCCTCACCGTCAATACAGGCAGTTACTAAAAGCCAAAAAAATCGAACACAGGAGGGGGTTTCCCCTTACCCTCCCCCAGCACGCGGTAAATGCCACTATGCTTGAAAATTATCCTGTGGAGAGTCCTGATAAGTGGTATCGGTTTGGTACCTTCACCAAAATTACTTTCATAAAACTTTACAGAAATGCGATGTCCAGTTAGTCCCAAGTAAAAATCAGGTTGGCCGGAAATTCAAGATTGCCGCCACAGCTTAAATACAAGTTTTTGACAACTATACTTCTCAAAAACTATAAGTGGTATTGATTTGGAACATTTACTACAATCACATGTAGTTGGTCCTAAGCAGAATTCATAAAACTTGTGGCAACTACTTCTCTGAAAGTGTTGGTCTTATTCCATAAAACTTCAAAAGTTCCCATGGCTGATCTGGCTATCAAAATCTATGAGTAGAGCTTCAAGGTCATTACCCTCTTGTTATTTTTACATGTGATTTCCTATGTTTTAGTGCATCCCCACCTCCCCCACCCCATTGGTTTTCTTTTGATTTCTAAAAGTGATTTCATGTTCCTGCATTTTAGTGAATTTCCCAGAAAATATTTTAAACATGGCATTGTATGTCATTGGTTGATATATATCAATATTGAGGTTATTTTTATGTGAAATACGTATCTTCCAAAAAGTCTGCCTTGGCGACTCGGTATGCCTCAGCGTATTATTATAGCTATGAAACGGTGCTCAGATTGATTGGAAAGATTAGTTGAACCAAACAGTAAATTCTATTGCGATAGCATACAGGGTAGATTTGTAAAATATGCTTGTATCTCAGACAAGTTAACAAATATCTGTTTTGACCTCAAGTACAGTTTGTACTACCTGTTAGGAATTGTTTGTTTAAATACAGGGATTTTCCTTCCTTTTTGAAAATGGGGTCAGGGGCAGTTTGAATTTGAAAAAAACCCACGTGAAACCTTCGAATTGGGAAAATAAGAAAAAGCTTCAAGATGTTAGAAAACAAAATTCGACCAAGAACAATCCCTGAAAAATTAATTTAATTGAATTACATTCTATAAGCATGTACTAGTCCTTGGTGCATTTTGTGGTCACCAATAAATTATACTTTGGGAGCTGTGATAAAGATAGAGTTACGTCTTCAGAAAAGTTCAGTCGTTCATATTGGCAAGAATTGACTTACAAACTAAAGATTACAATGCGTTGAGCTGAATCCTAGTGGGACTGATGTAACTGTGAAATCATGGTTGTTCTGTTTTTGTTCTTGTATTTTATCGATATATCAGGTTTAATTGTATTACATTCACTCAGGACATAGCTGTCAAGGCCCAGTGGAAGTCAAGAGTGAGATCGGAACGAGACGGTCGGAAGTTGAATTTCATGAATGTGAGCTTAGAGGTATATTCGTAATACAGTTCATATGATCGTTCATTTTATGTCATTTATGTCACACAATATACAGAGTCGATACTGAAATTCTGGTTAAACTATACTAAATTTTAACAATTTTTAGCTCTAGTGGCCTTTAGGAGGGCTTATGCGATCACTTTTCGTCCGTCGTCCGTCTGTCCATCCGTCTGTCAGCAATTTTATAAAATCAACATCTCCTCTGAAACCGCTTGAAGGATTTGATGAAACTTCATCACAATGTAACTTGGGAGGGCCACTCTCAGATTTGTGTTTTTCGCGGCCGCCAATCATCCAGGATGGCCGCCTTGACTAAAACTAGGTAAAATTTAAGGAAATTTCAAACGACATCTCCTCCAAAACCACTTATGCCATTCCACTGAAATATCATATACATGTTCCTTGGGTTGGCCTCTATCAAGTTCTTGTTTTTCGTTATCGTCAAATAATAAAAATGGCCGCCACGGTGACCCAAAGTTTACATAGAGTTATATAGGAAAAGGTTAAAAATTACATCTTCTCTGAAACCGCCTGAAAGATTTTGATAGAACTTAAGCACAATGATATTTCGGATAGTCCCTCTCAGATTTTTGTTTTTCGCGGCCGCCAGTCATCCAAGATGGCCGCCATGGCTAAAATAGATAAAATTTAAGTAAATTTCAAACCACATCTCCGACGAAACCACTTATTCCATTCTTGTGAAATATCATATAAATATCATATACATGTTCCTTGGGTTGTCCACTATCAAGTTTGTGTTTTTTGTTATCGTCGAATAATCAAAATGGCCGCCACAGCGACCCAAAGTTTACAAAGAGTTATATAGAAAAAGGTTAAAAATTACATCTTCTCTGAAACAGCCTGAAAGATTTTGATGAAACTTAAGCACAATGATATTTGGGATAGTCCCTCTCAGATTTATGTTTTTCACGGCCGCCAGTCATCCAAGATGGCCGTCATGGCTAAAACTAGGTCAAATTTAAGTAAATTTCAAACGACATCTCCGAAACCACATTCCATTCTTGTGAAATATCATATACATGTTCCTTGGGTTAGCCTCTTATCAAGTTTGTGTTTTTCGTTATCTGTTAGCAATTTTATAAAAATCGACATCTCCCCTGAAACCGCTTGAAGGAATTTGATGAAACTTCATCACAATGTTACTTGGGAGGGCCCCTCTCAGATTTGTGTTTTTCGCGGCCGCTAGTCATCCAAGATGGCCGCCATGGCTAAAACTAGGTAAAATTTAAGTAAATTTCAAACGACATCTCCGATACCACTTATTCCATTCTTGTGAAATATCATATACATGTTCCTTGGGTTGGCCTCTATCAAGTTTGTGTTTTTTGTTATTGTCGAATAATCAAAATGGCCACCACAGCGACCCAAAGTTTACATAGAGTTATATAGAAAAAGGTTAAAAATTACATCTTCTCTGAAACAGCCTGAAAGATTTTGATGAAATTTAAGCACAATGATATATGGGATAGAGTAAATTTCAAACGACATCTCCGATACCACTTGTTCCATTCTTGTGAAATATCATATACATGTTCCTTGGGTTGGCCTCTATCAAGTTTGTGTTTTTTGTTATTGTCGAATAATCAAAATGGCCGCCACAGCGACCCAAAGTTTACATAGAGTTATATAGAAAAAGGTTAAAAATTACAGCCTGAAAGATTTTGATGAAACTTAAGCACAATGATATATGGGATAGTCCCTCTCAGATTTATGTTTTTCACGGCCGCCAGTCATCCAAGATGGCCGCCATGGCTAAAACTAGGTCAAATTTAAGTAAATTCCAAACGACCTCTCCTCCAAAAACCACTGATTCCATTCCACTGAAATATCATATACATGTTCCTTGGGTTGGCCTCTATTAAGTTTGTGTTTTCGTTATCGTCGAATAATCAAAATGGCCACCACAGCGACCCAAAATTTACATAGAGTTATATAGGAAAAGTTTAAAAATGACATCTCTGAAACCGCTTGAAGGATTTCGATGAAACTTAATCACAATGATAATTGGGATTAGTCCCCCTCAGATTTGGGGCCTCCAGTCATCCATGATGGCCACCATGGCTAAACTTAGGCCAAATTTAAGGACATTTATCGAACGACATATTTCCACTTATTCCATTCTAGTTAAATATCATATGCATTTTCCTGTTGTTGGCCTCTATAAAGTTTGTGTTTTTCGTTGTCGTCAAATATTCAAAATGGCCGCCACGATAACCCAAAGTTTACATAGAGTTATATATAGGAAACATGTTTCTTGGGTTGGCCTCTATCATGTTTATGTTTTTGAATCACATCATACAAGTAGAGCGTCTACAGGTCCTCTTGGGCCTCTTGTTGGTATAAAATATACTAACTTCTGTTACAAAAATCACAGACAAAAAATGTTGGCTAAACTTTTAGAATGTGTGAGAATGTAAAATATATGCGTGTGAGCGTGATTTGACACACAAATGTGTGTGTCTCATGCACAATACATGAGACTTGACAAGTATGTATGTCAGGAATATATATTAATATAGCTAAATCTAGCCTATCATGCACAAAATCCTAATTTGTATTACCGGTACTACTTATACATGTTAATTTCCATCAAATGTCATGTAAACATGATATGAAAGTATTTATAACACCTAAAACTGTCAGGCAATTATCTTTCGCATTCTTTTAGTGGGGCGTAATGCATTTTGCATACCATATTAGAAATGTAAATCTAATTTTCAGAATAAAGCAAATCTTAATGCATTAGAGGTTATAAACTTGGATCACCTGATATAGGGGTTTCACCTATGACCTTGTCCTTTGATTTCATGGGCATATTACTCAGTTTTATGTTTTTGTCTTTAGCTTTTATTTCTGTGTCTATTCCCTGCTAGAGAATTTGAACTTGACATTCTGAAACCCTTAAAGGTCACTACATCTCGATCTGAAAACAACTCAGTAATGGAATACGGTATGCTGTTCAGCTCAGCATGCTAAATGTTAATTGTCAATATGTTCGCTCCGGGGAACGGAATAATGAGGTTTCTATATGAAGACTTAACCAACTTAAACTTCTTTATTTTAGGTTCATATATACTGTATGAACAGCATAAACAACAGTTACAAAATACATTTACAAATGAATGGCGACAAATCGTCCCATTGGAAAAACAAAAACATGTATACATCTGGAAACGACTATATATATGTGCAAACTATCTAGCAATGAAGTGTGTGGATGTCTATTCAATGTATAAGTATAGTACTTACAAATTGCAGGTATTAATAATAATAATAATAATAATAATAATAATAATATATTTGAAAACAATGGTATAGGTGGTGGTTGACATGGTATGATATTCCTGTCTATATAATTATACTAATCTAATATGTTAAAGTAATTACTCGATATATATGTTATGTATGAACATATACATATTATTATTTTCAGATTGTAACAAAAACTCTACATCAGCTAAATATTTATTTAATAAAGTAATACTAATTATGCCGAAATAATTCAGTACTCGTTAAAAGTAAATAATAGTTATATAGATTTATCAACCAGTGGGCGGAACACTGTGTCCGCAAATCATTTTAGAGGTATAATATATAAAAAATAAATAATAGGGTCTCTTATAAACGCACTCCTTTTGTAACATGCAGTGCCCTGGGGGCGTTTAAAGGGACACACGGTGATCTTTTTTTTTAAAAACTCACGGCGTCCCGCTAGTTTTTCAGCATAATTTGCATTTGCTCGATCATTAATATTAATTTTAAAAATAGTATTAAGCAATTTGTTTTTGCATATTATTAATTTTAGATATTATTGCGCCAATAATATATCAAAACTTATAGTATAATAAGACGAGTATTAAGTGAATACTTAAAATTTGATATATTTAAATATAACCAGGGTAAAAGTAAAAATGGTACTGGATATATAAATCGAGACACCCATTTCAAACATTTCAAGATTGCCGTGTGTCCCTTTAAGAGGTGGTATACAGTACGAGTATACTTACCTGGTGCAGGGAATACCGTACTAGGCAAGTTTCCCCAGGAAAGAGGCCCTTTCATTGCACTACGGTTGGGCTGACGCCTGCCTGGGGGATGCTTGCCTGGTACAGGGAACCCCGAGGTCCTTCCATTGCACTACGGTTGGGCCCATAAGTCTTTGTTATGTATATGTACAGTAAAATCCACGTGGTGTGGGTGGTCACTCGGACGACAGTCGGAAATTGTAAATAGTTTTAAATGACTACACGTACATATGTGTAGAAGAGATTTATGAAGAAAAACAAATACAGTTCGAGTATTTTACGACTAAAGGAATTGTCATAGCTGTTTGTTTCTCAATCTACAGTGTAGTTTAATAATTACCGTATTGTATATTAAAGTTTTAATAGGGCTTTTACCGTCGTACCAAAATACCCTTTTTCTGACATATTTCCCCAGACATGAGTGGGTACATTGGTATCTCTGTTACTATCGTGTTAACTGTAAACATATTGGCAAGAACAAAGTAAATTCTGAAAGCATTTATTGTGTAATTTACATTGATCCCACCTACTCAAAGACTGCAGCAATAAAATTAATTGATTTGGACTAAACCACCAGCGCTGAATTTTCTACAATTCTGTTCATAGTTTGTCTATTTTTTTAAATGAAGATTGGATCAATAGATATTTAGAGTTAAAGGGGTTGATGTACTATTTTTCAAACAACATTTATTTACAAGGGCTCTGAAGAACTTGAAAAAAGTTGAAAGAATTATCAAAATACCTTCAAAAATAAATGAGATATGGCCTATTGAAAATTTACAAAGAAACATAACTGGAGGCGGCCATCTTGGAAAGATATCATGCCTGTTTACAATGTATGCAATATTGACAAAATATTGTTTAAAGCAAAACAAATCACTGCAAATTGATTAAAAATAAATATACAAATGTAAAATGTATACATTGCAGAATTATTTTTCATTTGCGGTGATTTTCTTTGCTTTAAATGGTATTTTGTCAATGTGCCATATATGATAGAAAGGCGTGATGACGATGGCCTCTTCCATTTATGTTTTTTGCAAGTTTTCATTAGGTCTTATCTCCTTCATTTTTCATGTCATTTTCATAATATTTTTAGCTCTAGCAGCCAAGGGCCAGCAGAGCTTATGGGATGGCGAGTTGTCCGTCGTCCGTCCGTTGTTAACTTTTGTCTTGTTACCACGATACGGCCTTCATTTTTCATCCGATCTTTACCAAACTTTAACAGGTTGTTAATATCAATGAAAGCTCGGACAAGTTCGAAAACCAGCCAGATCGGAATAATTTCACCGGAGTTATGGCCCTTGTTTTGCTGAAAAATGTCATATTAAGCCTTGTGAACACTCTAGCACCTTCATTTATTATTTGATCTTGACCAAACTTGCACAGATTGTTAATATCAATGAAAGCTCGGACAAGTTCGAAAACCAGTAACACCGGAGTTGTTTTTTCTGAAAATTGCTATTTTCTGCATTGTGAACGCTCTAGCACCTTCATTTATTAGTTGATCGTTACCAAACTTGCACAGATTTTTAATACCAATTATAGCTTGAACAAGTTCGAAAATCAGCTGAATTGGGTCAGTAACACCAGAGTTATGGCCCTTGTTTTTTCTGAAAAATGCCATTTTCTGCCTTGTGAACACTGTAGCACCTTCATTTATTATTTGATCTTTACCAAACTTGCACAGATTGTTAATATCAATGAAAGCTCGAACAAGTTCGAAAACCAGCTAAATCGGATCAGTAACACCGGAGTTATGGCCCTTGTTTTTTCTGAAAAATGCTATTTTCTGCCTTGTGAACACTCTAGGGCCTTCAATATTAATCGGATCTTTACTTAACTTTGCCAGTATCTTTATATCAATGAAAGCTCGAACAAGTTCGAAAACCGGCTAGATCGAAATAATTTCAATGGAGTTATGGCCCTTGTTTTGCTGAAAAATGCCATATTAAGCCTTGTGGACACTCTAGCACCTTCATTTATTATTTGATCCTTACCAGATTTGCTCAGATTGTTAATATCAATGAAAGCCTGGAAAACTGCGAAAACCAGCTAGATCGGACCATTAACAGCCGAGTTATTGCCCTTGATTTAGTTAAAAATGCTAAATTTTGCCTCGTTAAGACGATAGGGGCTTCGTTGTTCGTCCGATCTTTAACAAACTTTATCAGATTGTTAATATCAATGAAAGCTCGGACAAGTTCGAAAAACATTCATATCGGACCAGTAACAGCGGAGTTATGACCCTTGATTTAGTTAAAAATGCTATATTTTGCCTCGTTAAAGGGGTTGATGCACTATTTCCAAACACAGTTTATTTTAAAGGGCTCTGAAAAACTTGAAAAAAGCTGAAAGAATTATCAAAATGCTATGAAAAATAAAGGAGATATGACCTATTGAAAATGTGCAAAGAACATAAATGGAGGCGGCCATCTATGAACGCTGACGTCATCGCGCCGTATTACCATATATGGCATATTGACAAAATGTATTTTAAAGCAAAGAAAATCACTGCAAATTGATTAAAAATAAATATAAAGATGTAAAATGTATACATTTTAGTATTATTTTTCATTTGCAGTGATTTTCTTTGCTTTAAAATACATTTTATCGATATGCCATATATGGTACAAAGGCGCGATGACGTCATCGTTCAAAGATGGCCGCCTCCATTTATGTTCTTTGCAGATTTTCAATAAGTCTTATCTCCTTTATTTTTCATGGCATTTTGATAATTCCTTCAGCTTTTTTCAAGTTTTTCAGAGCCCTTTAAGATAAACTGTTTTTGAAAATAATGCATCAACCCCTTTAAGACTTTAATTTTTATCCGATCTTTACCAAACTTTATCAGATTGTTAATGTCAATAAAAGCTCGGTCAAGTTCGAAAACCAGACAGATCGTACCAGTTACAGCGGAGTTATGGCCCTTGATTTTGTTAAAAATGCTATAATTTGCCTCGTCTTACGATAGGGCCTTCATTTTGCATCTGATCTTTGCCAAACTTTACCGGATGTTATGACTTTCTTTTTTTATATTATAATTTAATTTTTTTTTATTTTATTTTTTTTATTTTTTAGCTCTATGTTGGACCAGTCGGACCAGTAACAGAGGAGTTATGGCTCTTGATTTAGTTAAAAATGCTATATTTTGCCTCCTTAATACAGTAGGGCCTTCATTTTTCATCTGATCTTTACCAAACTTTACTAGATTCTTTAGTTATGGCCCTTGATTTAGTTGCTAAGCTGTATTTTGCCAAAACTTTCAAAAAACCGTAAATGGCAGTCTCTCGCTTCATTGATGTGATAAGAGCCATGTTAGCCAGTAGAGCGTCCACATTCTTCAGAGCCCTTTTAAATAAATGTTTAAAAATAGTGCATCAACCCCTTTAATAACTGGGCTTCAATCCATGTCTATTTGGCATGGTATTGTATTGCTACTAGACAGTTGATGGGTTTGAGATGCATCTGTAGCTACTAGGCCATCGTTAAAAATTGTTGGTTTTATGTACTCCGACCCAAAAAAGTTAAAGTGGGTAAGGTAAGTAGGACATGGGTGAAAGCGTTTTACAAAATATAGTGTCTTATCTGTATTATACATAATATCTGTTTTACCTGTAAACATATTGGCAAGAACAAAGTAAATAAACATATTGGCAAGAACAAAGGAAATAAACATATTGGCAAGAACAAAGGCAATAAACATATTGGCAAGAACAAAGGAAATGAACATATTGGCAAGAACAAAGGAAATAAACATATTGGCAAGAACAAAGGAAATAAACATATTGGCAAGAACAAAGGAAATGCTGAAAGCATAATTATATTGTGTAATTTTATTTCGTTGATCACACCTACTCAGAGACTGCAGCATTAACATTGATTTATTTAGACAAGATTTCGTTGATCACACCTACTCAAAGACTGCAGCATTAACATTGATTGATTTAGACAAAACACCAGCGCTGAATTTTCTACAATACTCTGTTATAGTGTGTCTATTTTTTAAAATGAAGATGGGATCAATAGATATTTAGCGTTAATTACTGGCTTCAATCCATGTCTATTTGGCATGGTATGGTATTGCTGATTCTGCAGTGTACTGGACAGTTGATGGGTTTGAGATGCATCTGTAGCTAGGCCATCCTTAAAAAAGTGTTGTTTTGCCGTACTCCGACCCAAAATTATTTTTTTTATAGTGGGTAGGTAGGTAGGTCATTGGTGAAAGTGTTTTACAAAACATAGTGTCTTGTCTGTATTATAATATCTGTTTCAATGTGTCTCTTTTTATGACAAGTTTTCGGTTTAGATTGATTTATAATAATAATATATAATATTGGTGAGATTTGCGGCGCAATCCTAAAAATTGTAAAAAAAAAAAATAAAAAAAAAAAAATAAAAAAATAAATAAAAGGAAGTCCACTAAATGTACAAAAAATAAATGGGGTAGCTGCCTTTTTAGTGGGTAGTTTAAAGGAGCACAGCAAAGCAACATATTTTTAAGGATGACCCATGCAATATGCTGAATTTGATGGATTTAAGATGTATACACAGACATATATTTGAGCTAATTGAAATAATTTTACTGTCAGATTCAGTATTATACATGTAGGTTGGAATGAACAAAACTTTTAATAAAATCATTATAAAAATGTGTGGGGTGAGTGGGAGGGCGTGGGGAACAATTTCGAGGGATGTAATTAAGTCTGACAGGTCAATTGCATCCTTTGAAATTGTAAGACAAAAGGAATAGTTGCAGCTGTTTGTTTTTCAATATACTGTGTAACCCAATAATTATCTTATTCTATGTTAGTTTTATATATAATGCCAATTCTATAATCATTTATATCCAGCATCTCCGTGGCCGAATGATTAACAATGTTGCATTGTAAACCTTTGTCTCTCACCGCTGCAGGTTTGAATCCCATTGGGAGCTCAACTTGTAAGTAAGGAAGTGTCGATTCTTACACCATACAAACAAACAAACATGAAAAATTTTGTTAATTTTAATATTTGTCTATTATACTTACGACAACATTACAATTGCAATATACTCAACTTGCCACAAACGGAAAAACTTCCCCAAATACCCTTCCCGGGACTCCCGGCAAAAAGGGCGCCGCCAAATACACCCGCACAAGCAAGAGTCACACAGAGTTACGTCCTCTTTCCGCAAATAAGTCCTAAATTTAAGGAGGGGCGGGTAGTTAATGTTGTCGTAAGTATAATAGACAAATATTAAAATTAACAAAAATTTTCATATTGGTCTATAGATAACTTACGACAACATTACAATTGCGACTTTAACACAATGAGCTGGGGTGGTACAATGTAACCTGTTATGAGTGCCCGAATATGTAAAGGGGATTTGAACAACTCTGAACAACAAGTAACGAAGCACGATCAAACCTGCTCTAATTACAAGAAATTAAAGCAGACGAGAGCATGAACCTAAGCAACTTACACTCACCATAGCGTATTCTGGGATCCTGACTGGCGATACAGCCAGTAGGAGGAGCCTCTAAAACTTCTTAGATGGGCAGATGAACGTTACAAGGTGAATATGGTATCCTCATAAGTCCTTCAATTCGGTCAAGGACAATAAGTCCACCACCATCTAAAATCATAATCGGCAATTTCAAGCTAATCCATATGGAACAGAAAATTTCTAGTATTACATAGATCATCTAAATAAGTATCGACCCCTTGATTCAATACTTATAATAACAGCTTCATAACTGAGCTGTAAATGTAACTATGAACACAAGATAACTGTGTGAAACAAAGATAACTATAAACAATACAATATGTATAAACCAAACACATTTGGAACATAGTGGTATGAAGTGCTTACAAACCAAGATAAGTAAAATAAAAATTAAAACTGCAACTGATTTGTATGCCTAAAGTTACAGACTTGGGCAAGGCCAAGTCAGCTAACTGGTAGAGCAGCACAACCCCATGACTGACTGGGTAGTAAGAACTGGACCCAGTGAAAAATAATTAAAGATAGAATCTAACAAATAATTTGTGAATTTTAAGAAAAATAAAGGCTCTGACTTGAGCAGCCTTATTGGAATTGAATTAGGTATATACCCAGACAAAACCAAACAGATTGTTACTGGAATATCTCTAGAAGGGGTTAACGAGATCCCTTTAGTAGCATGAGCCTGATGACACTTCAGTTCCTAGAATGGGCTCACTAAATCTGAGCCACAAGGCTAAAAGAAAGATAGTCTAAAGGGTAGTCTATCTAAGATTAACCGAAAGGTTCAAAGGAGAGCCGGAGAACAGAGGTCAAACAGGAGGCCAAAAAAGAGCCACCTTAACTTCTAAGTATTCTAAACTAAGAAAGGGAGTGATATAAGTGATATAAGCTCAAAGTGGGGGACAAGGAAAAACCAACTCCGACTACGGTGGAAGTGTAAACAAACACTGCGTTACACTTATTCTGACCAGCTAAACCTCAGAGTAACCCAGTGAAGGACCTCCTAGAGGTACAATTATGTGAGCAACTATTACAGAAACTGAAGTCTGAAGATGTAGTTTGAATCGACAAACGTGAGGTTGCATACTGATTTGGAATGAATCATAGTGGCAGAGGTAGACTGTAAATCCTGGTAACTCCGCTTAGGGGCTTAGGGGTTACCGCAGTGGTGAAGAAATCAAGATGGACAGAAGTGCTGAGAAAAAAGGGAGACCCTATTAAAATAATAATAACAGAATTTAATTATTTAGGGCAACACACCTAGTTAGTGAAAAAAACTTCCATGTGGCCCATAAGAACCAACTTTTAGGTTTACTAAGGCCAAACTGAGAGATCCTTAAACATGCATTTAGGGCAACTCTACGAAACTCCTAGACCACGGCAGAATGTCCCCTTGAATGTGGCTGTGTACGGGCATGCACCCCCCTTTTGTTCTGACCAAGGTAGAATGTCACCTTGAATGTGGCTGTGCACATGCATGCACCCCCAAATTTGTGTTCAAGTAAAAGGCCAACGAAATTTTAACCTGGCATGAGTAAAGATGTGGCCTTCCAAAAGATCTAGCCGAAAAGAAACTGTGTTTTCATACGAATGTGGCATATAGAACCAATAAATAAATAGATGCCAGATGTATCTCAAACTGCCTAAGGGAAAGACTTCAAAAAGAGAAGTCCGGCTCTTATGGCATAATTAATGTACGGATTAGAAGCCGGGCCTAAAAATAGTATAGCCTACCATAATGTTAGGAACTTACTCATACTGATAGACCTACTCTCTAAACTGATAGAAAACAAGGAGAATGTATCCTGGTTCTAGCAATACTAAACAGGGGGGTATGAACAACAAATACGCCAACTATCATCAGTACCCCTAGGGCTAATGGAGAACGAACCCTGGCACTACAGCCCATTAACTGTATGACTGTATGGAGACGTGGGAGGGGTAAGGAATCTAGAATCTGGACAATGACCTTAGCTGCAAGAAAGGGAGTGTTATGTCCTGCAACCGCATCTAATAAGCTACACAAGGAACGCAACCCCAGAGGTAGACCACTCGGCCATCCTGACAGCTAATCCATATATTCTATTCTATTCTATTTAATCTGTGATAATACAACACGTAAGAAAATATAATAACAGATAAATGTGACCCATGACAGAAATTTCCCCTTACATGCGAGTACCAACACAGAAACCCAAGTCCTCTTCCCATACCAGAGAAAGAAGTCTTATTTAGCTTTCCTCAAGACTACTAGTCTGGATTTTATAATAGCAGAGACCTTCAGAAGAAACTACATGCTTCGTTAGGTGGCTCTAACCATAACACCGGTATTGAATACAGTAAGAATACCCTTTCGGCCCTGGGCCGTGCTTGAAAAGCATAAAATTCATCTGGGAAGAATTACCTGAGCTGTCTCTAGACAGGTGACGGTTGCTCTTAGACCGCCCTCTGTGTGTTGACTCTCTGAAGGGTGACCTGGAGGAGTGAATAGAATCTGTTCTGAGGACCTTCAGATTACCCATGAGGCAGAGAGTTTGGAGTCGGCGTGACCCCCTCACTACCTGGTAGCCTGTAACTGTGAGCAGGAGTGGGTGGGGTACGTGACTGCCTTCGTCAGGACTGGGAGCCACAACCTCAGAAGGACGAGTAGCGTTCATTTTGGTTGTCTCCAGTGCTTCCACCTGGACTGGGAGCCATGAGCTCCGAAGGACGAGTAGCCTTCGATTTGGTTGTCTCCTTCGCCTGGACTGGGAGCCTTCACCTCAGAAGGACGATGAGCCTTCGTTTTGGTTGGCATTCCCCATCCCAGGAAGTATCTGGCAAAACAACCTTTAACTAGGAAGGGCTAGATACTTTTCACCTTGGAAGGGTAGCTCTGAGACACAGAAGGGCCAAGGGCCTTTCTGCGGGCCAGGTCTAGCCAACCGGTGAATGCGAACACATTTGCTGTTACTGAAATATAAGAAAATAACAGCAGAAGGTGCTAGATGCACAAACTGTAATTATATAACAAACAAAACAAAACCCAACAATATAAGAAGAATCTACTGGCGTGTTGACACGAGTAGAAAAGGTGCCTACGTTCTGGTGTCAAATTCAAACTCCTAATAGAAGTTAAAAGCCATAATTCCGACAGAATTTACAAAGATTGAAAAACCGGAAGTAGACCGCATGTGTTTTGTTTACTAATTGCGGTCTGAATAAACGGCGTAAAGAACAAAAACCGGTGTAAGAAACACCAAGTACGCTTATAAACTCGTAAGAAAATAACATATGGGAAGTAAAATTAAAGTAATAAAACAATTAAAACCATTTGTTACGTGGAAAAAGAACAAATATTTTGAGACCGTCGATTTACCGTCTTCTCTCGAAGGACGCAACGACGGAAAGAGGACGTAACTCTGTGTGACTCTTGCTGGTGCGGGTGTATTTGGCGGCGCCCTTGTTGCCGGGAGTCCCGGGAAGGGTATTTGGGGAAGTTTTTCCGATCGTGGATTAAGGCAAGTTGAGTATATTGCAATTGTAATGTTGTCGTAAGTTATCTATAGACCAATATAATCATTTATATGTATAATATGGTATGGTACACTGCACTCGTGGGAATGTTCATTTGCATATCAATACCATCGTTCATTGGATTGTTGAAAAGAAGGTTAACCACTTAGTTAGTGTGTATTAAGTGAAATATAATACTGTCTAATTGAGTATTTTCCATTATCTGGCCCTGTAAATGCTGATAAACATCAAAAGGTCTCACCTGAGATTTCAGAAATGTTCTAGTGTTAATATCACACATTATTTAATAAAAATGCTAATTCAACATTAAACACTACCGTTGTGAGCCTTAGTGACCATTACTTTAGTAACCTGAGTGTGTTTGTTATCAGCACCCTAGTAACCATGAGCACCTCATTAACTAACGATTTGTTTGGTCAGGCACATAGGTAGACAATTTTTCCTCATACGCAAGGTTGATTGCAATACTAACAAATCATTAAAACTGCTTTGAAATGTATTATTTATTTTTTATGTCGAAACAGCAGCTGCGTATCTGCGTAAAGGCAATTACGCGCCTGTTAGTGATTGATTTAATTCTTGTCCCAGGATGCAAATTTTCTTAACCATAAATGAAGTGAGAATGATCGGAGTCAGAATTATTGTGTCTGTCACTGCAGTGACCTTCCTCTGCTATTGGTCAATAGTTATGGTCAGAATTGGCCTACGTTTCATGATCGATCATTGGTTTGGGAAAAGCAACTGATGCAACTGATGATCTGTTATTTTTAACTTTGTTACCAGAGTATAGAATGGTTTTGATTGTATGTTTGAATGGTGTTTTACATAATTTTTAGCACAAAAATGGCGGTCGATTTTTTTGTGGTAGAGGCAGACCACCCCATTTTCTCACTTGTTAAGTGGAGCCCCCAGTGGGATTATCCTAATGATTTTAAATCTTAATTCATTTAAAAGTAAAACAGCAAACAAAAAAGGCATGCACCCATATATTTTACATCGAAAATAGACATTGTGTCTGACTAACACTCGTCATATCCTGTTTAAAGCATCTATACAACTTAGGTTAGTGTGTATTTGATGTTTCCGACATGTATAATAAGGAGCCTTAATGTTCATAAACAGTTTTATCCTCTTACAAAAAAACAAACTCTTTTAATTTAAAAGTACATTAAATATGGTATACATTTAGATTTTATCATAACAGTTATGATGCACATCGATTCAAATTTAATGTTTAAATTGACAAAAAAGAAGTAAAACATTGTTATTTGCAGCTCGGGAAACAAGGTTTGGGTGATAGAATATTAAAGATAAATGTGTCTTAAGCGTATCCTGTCTCAATGTAAATTGCGTGTGAACCTGGAATTGTATTTATTTATGGTACCAGATTACTGAGTTACGACTCTTGATTTAGTTAAAAATGCTATATTTTGCCTCTTTAAGACGATAGTCACTCGCTTCATTGATGTTATAAGAGCCATATTAGCCAGTAGAGCGTCCACAGGCCCTCTTGGGCCTCTTGTTTAAATTGTTAAATTGTTCTATTTTCCTAGAAATAATTATGTGTCGATCATCTTTTGATTAATTACCATTTCCAAAACATATTAGAAATCATGTGTCTCCGAAAATACAGAAAAGTTTGATAATAAATGGAAAAACACACAACAATTTCTGTTTTAAGGTTTTGCAGTGCTGATCTAGTTCATTTTACCCACTGAGAAACATAATGGCAATACAACTATTATATTTATAGGCAATTTTACAACAGACGGTACTCCAGAATTTGAATAGTTTTAAAAAAAATGACGGGAAACCATGACCTCGGACCCCCTAATAAACTTGCACCTTTGGTGATCAAATTGTTACCGGGCCTTCACAATAAAATTAAATTAACATTGCAACGCCCCTGAACATACCGTATACCCCTGTATAAACGCCCCAGAACATTCTGTATACAGGCCCCTGTATAAATGCTCGCACCCCCTATAAACGCCCCACACAATACTATTTTTTTCAAAAATGGGGTGGTGGAGGGGTGGGGCAGGGTGTGTTGAGCCTAAACATTTTAAGAAATTATGGTTTCAAATAATCGCATTCATTTTGTGAAATGCAATGGGTGTTTATACAGGGTATAAGGTAGGCCTAAAATAAAAATGAAAAGATATTTCTGCCACTAACCAATCCATGATCCTCTTTCTTTCTCTGGAACAAAAACATCGAAAAATTAAATATAACCTCTTATTTAGATACTTAAAGATCTCTTGCCGCTTTTTTTTCATCATAATTTGTATGGTTTTTTTTCAATTAAAATCAATACAAGTCAAAATTGAAAATCCGATAAAATCCGATAATTCAGTTTGATTTGATGAGACAGGAGAGTTAATTCAAAGCTCCCTTTATTGGTCAACTATTCATATAGGATTATCCTCAATTGTAGCAGTAGGCTCAGTGCTCAACTTAATGGTGCTGCTACACTGGAATACCATGCTGTAGACAAATGTCAGACATGATACTCCACCCAGTCCCATTATACTGAAAAAATAGATATAAAAGTCGAACAGGAAATGCAACATTCAAGGACCGCAGTCAACCAAAAGCATGCATTGAAAATATATATTTTTTAAAAATGACTAAAAGGCAAGACACAACATCACAAACATAAAATAGGGCTACCACCTTGGAACGGTCAGTGGCAAAAGGTGACGGTTGGGGGCTTGAACCAGGTTCTAGGGTGCACCAACCCTCACTCTTATCCTATAATTGTCATCCCAATAAAATGGGAAAGTGTAAATAAAAATATCCCCACCAAGTTATAATCTCCAACAAACAAGGCAGCATTAATAGGCTGTATAAGTATAACACATAAATGATCATGTATATAAGAATATAAAAAAAAGCCTATAAAGTCACAAAGCCTGTACTCAATGACTTGCAGAAGCAGAAGGCAGATTTGCATCCTAAGTTTGCGCCAAATGCGTACTCTGTCAATAATGAAACTGCAGGAATAATATTTGCTGTGTTGCGTGTTGTTTTATGTTTTAGTCTTTTTTTCTGAAAGGAAAGATCTTACGTAGCCATGTACTATTCGATTAACAGCAGCTTATTGTACATACAATATATAGCGGAAATTCCCGTGGTGCGTTTCATTTTCCTTTCAGTATATTTCAAATTAAAAAAATAATTATAGCATTGATTTTTTTTCAGGGCATTATTTAATTGGAGGAACGCTCCTATTTTTATTTTGTTGCCGGAGATAACCATGTCTGGGGAATAATGACATAACGTTATATATTAATCACCGAAGGTTGCAAGAAAAAAACATTAACAGAAACATCCGAGACAATAGATCTAGATGTAATGGCAATACATTAGAAACACCTACACAAAACGGGCATAATTTGCTAATGGTAATGCATAATAGATCTCAACATAGTCTATGGTATTAATATGTGGACTAATAGTTGTCACATGTGTAGATGCTGATGGACTTACATAATGACGATATAACTATTACGACATGGGATGGCAGAATCTAGTCTGTGGTGTTAATTTGTGCACAGCAAAGAGATGTCGCACTGATGGACTTGCCTAATGAGTGGACTATATAAATATTATGGCAGTTTGTAAAAGTTTATCAAAGTGGGAACAGTGATCATGTCGTGCAATTAAACCAATGAAGTGCTATAGCTTTACTTTGCTTCCACAGTATAGACTTGTTTCTGTATAAGTTTGCTGCCAGTATATAGAACAATTTCTGTATACTGGTCAGGTATAGAATGATTTCTGTATAACTTGGGACGTATTTGACTGGTACTTTTTGAAAGAGTGAATTTAAGCTCTGTGGGAAAATAATACTTAACCACAACAGAACCAGTCAAATTAAAATTTTCTGCTGCACTATCGAATAGAATATTTAATACAACAACATTTACCCAATCGTGAAAACTCCGCAAATTCCGTCATTCTTCAGAACATGTTTACAAGATGTCTTCGAAGACGTTTACAAGATGTTGTGAATGAATATTTACCCTTTTCCACCACCGTGCGTGTCATTTGTCGTCATGCTGTAAGTCACGTGACTTACTTCCCACATTTACTTCTCGCACCCGTGAAGTTTCGATCTTTATGCAAACCACGTGTTGTACCAAGCAAATGAAACATTTGCTTCTCGAAAAATAAACACTGTACAAAACCGACTAGTCAAATATGCCCATTGTTACCAGAGTATAGAATGGTTTCTGTATAACTTTGTTACCAGAGTATAGAATAGTTTCTGCGTAACTTTACCGCCAGAGTATAGAATGGTTTCTGTACAGTTTTGTTACCAGAGTACAAAATTGGTTCTGTATAATGTACTAGAGTAAACTGTCCAATTATCAACACCTTAAGCTCAAAATATTCATACATAGAACACGTTTGTAGATTTCATAAACATTTTACCAGTAATATGTAACACTGATATCCATTGGTTGATTAATCATAGCATCTCTTCCTTACCAGTATAATTGACCAATCACGTCAGGGTTTTCTTTCATACAACGACGTCCGCATTATCGACACCTTTGCTTAATATCGACACAGTCGTCTATTATCGACACCCTATATGAGTTTTATGAAAAAAATGCTTCAAACACCATTATATGTCATAAATTAAATGAAATTAAAAATGATAACGTAGATCTAGTTCATACTCATCAATATATAGATGACATTTAACGATAAAGCATAATTAATAGTCACTTGTTAAAGTTCCCCGGCCATATTTTGTTTCACGAAATCAATACACAACAATAGATATTTACAATTCACACATTGCAATATCTGTGAAAAACGACAATACGATTTTATTTGATGACGAACAGGTAAATTAATCCACAGGTAAATGTATTTATCAATTATCTGCCAATAGTTGTGCAGCTATACAATTCAGATTTACCTCATTTCCCCGTGCAGTACGCGGTGGTAAAAGTTAGTATCTATGTCATACAAATAATATTTATTTTTACATACAACTTATTAGCGGTTTTAAATATATGTTTCTCTCGGGGACTATCAAGAAATGTTCATAAGATGTTTAAGAGTTAAATATGTTAATTGATAATACTACAAAAAGGGTGGCCATTCATCTTTAAGTCTTTCAATCTACAGAGTCTTGAGTAAATGAAATTCATAAACCTTAGGAACATTCAAACAAGATCTACTCATCATTTACTGAAATGGCACACTGGTCAAGTGAATAGCACGGATCAAGATTGCTTAAAATTGCTAAAAAAAAAAGATTTCAAATATGTATGATTTTGTCCGAAAACAGATCGGGAATCTATTGAATTTGATTGTGCTTCTATTGTTCAATGTCCCGATATTATTGTGTGACGTCAATATCGATCTGTGATATTCAGTTCTTCTCTCTTCTTCATGTAAAACAATCAAAACCCTGGTCTATATTGGCACACTAAAGTATCGTCTAGTACAGCAATCATCACACTTCATCCAACGTGGGTGTTGGTCGCAGGCTAAAACTGACATCGGAAACCCAGATTCGCCCGCAATAAAAATATGTCGAAGGTTTTTTAACTGCAGATCATATCCAGCTATGTTCTTCTTTAGGAAGTTATAAACCCCATCAAACCAACCTGTCATCATATCAATGTTCACTTTTGAATGTGGTCATGCCCAAGACCCATTGGTGTTCTCATTGACAGTTCATGGTTAAGTGTGAAGATGGAAGGAGTCTAGATATGAGAATCGTAGCTGTTAGGGTAGTATGTACCTCTCTATGGTTGGGATGAGGGTGAAACCCTCTATACCCCATTCCGCTGGACAGTTTGAGAGCTCTCCCTCTCTCTCTCTCCCATCACGCTGGACAGTTCGAGAGCTCTCTCTCTATACGCTATGCTACTACATGGCTGTATAGGCTGTCTGCCAAGGGACGATGAGTAGAACAACTGTAGCAAAGGCTTATTGTGTACCAGGGATGACGTTATTACATAACTTGCCTGAAGGATCCGAGAAACACATACTAGGGGCCAATATTGACCAAAGGGGAGGAGGATACACTAGTCGGTTATGCTCAGCTCATGTCACAAATGTGCTATCCCTAAACAAACATGAATTTCTTAAGGATGTCGAGCGAATCCTTGACATTTACGGTAGACCTACCCCATTTCCAAATAACCTACCTGGATATAAGTGGTTTGGCTCCTTCTGGTTCGAGAATCACAATTCTTATGGTATGTACCTCCGCCACCCCTGGAGTACATTCAACAATAGCCATGCTACGCCTAAGGGCCATCAGATCCAGTGAGTGTTTTAACTTCTTTCTTTATAGCATGCAAAAAGGAGCAAAATGTTCCAAACTATCTTAAACAAATAGGTGTTATGAACGTGTCGATAATAAGAAAGTTACATAGACTTATATTCCTATTTTCGACACCCTTCAAATATTTTTGGACAAAATCAACTATGTTTAAGCAATGTTTTGAAACACATTACTGGTCAATTTGGAACTAAAACATCTTGGAGAAATTGTTACATCTATAAAATTCAATGCAAAATTAAAAGAAATCACATATCACTCAACTCAATTGATAATTTTCGGCGATTAAAGTTTGAAGAACCGTAGCTTCCGATAATAACACTCGAAATGGTGTGCGATCACATCATACATGAGGAAATTGATCAGTGATGATTTAATAGATCAGAAAATCATTTAAAACAAATTTAAAGAGAGATTACATGGGAGTGTCGATGTTAGGAAGGTGTCGATGTTAGGCTACATTACTCTATATAATGGTTTCTGTATAACTTTGTTACCAGAGTACAGAATGGTTTCTGTTTAACTTTGTTACCAGAGTACAGAATGGTTTCTGTATAACTTCGTTACCAGAGTACAGAATGGTTTCTGTATATATACTCTCAGAGTATAGAAGTGTTTCTGTATACTTTTGCTACCAGAGTAATGAATGGTTTCTCTGCGTCTTTTCAACAAGAATTTAGTATTGTTTTGCAACTCTTTGCCACCAGAGAATATTTCCAGACTGGGCCAGACTGTTGGGATCTTTAGACTGGACCAACCTGTTAACCAATCGTGAAAACTCGGTCAATCCCACCGTTCTTCGGGATCCCACCTCGTGTGTATATCGAGCTTCAGTATGTTCAAATTTTGACATTTTATTTGCCGGAAGGCAATGGCACAGAAAATTGTGCACTGTTGCTATATAACACGGCACAGAAAATTGTGCACTGTTGCTATATAACAATATCTCCATTAGCGACATGTGTTGATGTATGATTTGCATTGCATGTTTGTTATTTACAATACAGATGAAGGTTTTATCAATGCTTTCATGTAAATAAACTATAGATGGAGCAATCTAAATGACATTTTGCGAGAACTTTGACTTTGACTTTGAATGCAAATTTGTTTTGGCGGGAATCTGACGCGTGTCACGCTTATATGGCGTAACCAATATGGTGATCTTCAGGCTGGACCACCACTGTTAGGTTTTCCAGATTGGACCACTATTGTTGGGGGGCACTCCACAGTTTTAATGTCCTATTCTCAACAATCAAACCCATGACAAGCCCTTAGCCTGAATCCTTGAGCAAAAACAAATCACACCATCAGTGGGATCATATATTTATTTGAAAACCATTCAATTACCCATGTTTTCATACCAAATAAAAGTAGCAACAAGCATTTTCTTTAGGATCACCAGGTCACCACTGTTAGGATCTCTAGACTGGACCACCACTGTTAGGGTCTCAAGACCGGAACACAACTGTTAGAATCTCCAGACTGCACCACCATAGCTGGAATCTCCAGATTGGACCACCACTGTTAGGATCTCCAGACTGGAACACCATTGTTAGGATCTCAAAACTGGACCACCACTGTTAGAATCTCCAGACTGGATCACCACTGTTAGAATCTCCAAACTGGAACACCACTGTAAGGATCTCCAGACTGGACCACCACCGTTAGGATCTCCAAACTGGAACACCACTGTAAGGATCTCCAAACTGGACCACCACTGTTAGGATCTCCAGACTGGGCCACCACTGTTAGACTCTCCAGACTGGACCACCACTGTTAGGATTTCCAGATTCTTCTTCTTCTTCCATGGTAAGAACCAGGTTCTTCAAAGAACGTAATCGGTTCTGCGGGGTCATGCATGGCAGACGAGCTCAGCAAGTGTCCCAATTGTTTATTTATATTTAAAACCAGTAAAAGAGAATGTTTTTAAAACTATGTACAAGGAGACTGCTGACTATAGTCTCTGTAGAGCAGGTCTGGCAGGCAGCCTGGCTCTGAACTCCTCTAGGGTGTCTGCTGAGGTGACATGGAGCGATAGTTGGTTCCAGTCCCTGATCGTTCTAGGGAAGAAACTGTTGTGGTATGCCTCATGTGTGGTTCTTTCTTGGAAGAATTTCTGTTGACCTCGGGTACGACTGTCACTTTGTCTGAGGAAGTTTTCTTTATTAACATTGACAAGTCCATGCTGAATCTTGAAGAGCATAAGCAGTCTACTTATGTGTCGCCGTTCTTCAAGGCTCTCCCATTTAAGCACATGTAGCATATTTGTTACGCATCCAGGGGTTCTGTTTGTATAGCTGTTGCATATGTAGCGAGCAGCTCTACGCTGGACCTGTTCGATAGCCTTGATGTCACATTGGCGGTATGGGTCCCAGACTGAGGCGGCGTACTCCATGGCGGGGCATACCATAGTGGTGTATGTGGCTACTTTCACAGGTCTGGTGCACTCCTTAAAGTTCCTTCTTAAATATCCTACAGTGCTGTTGCCCTTACCAACGACATTGTTGATGTGTTTATTCCAGCTCTGTTGGACCACCACTGTTAGACTCTGCAGACTGGACCACCACTATTAGGATCTCCAGATTGGACCACCACTGTTAGACTCTGCAGACTGGACCACCACTATTAGGATCTCCAGATTGGACCACCACTGTTAGACTCTGCAGACTGGACCACCACTATTAGGTTCTCCAGATTGGACCACCACTGTTAGACTCTGCAGACTGGACCACCACTATTAGGATCTCCAGATTGGACCACCACTGTTAGACTCTGCAGACTGGACCACCACTATTAGGATCTCCAGATTGGACCACCACTGTTAGACTCTCCAGACTGGACCACAAATGTTAGGATCTCCAGATTGGACCACCACTTTAAGGGGATTTCCAGACTGGACCATCACTGTTGGGACCTCCAGACTGGACCACCACTGTTAGACTCTGCAGACTGGACCACCACTGTTAGGATCTCCAGACTGAACCCTCCAGACTGGACTATCACTGTTAGGATTTTCAGGCTGGACTACCACTATTAGTCTCCAGACTGCACTTCCACTGCAAGGATCTTCAGACTGGACCATCACTGTTACGATCTCCAGTCTGGACCAACACTGTTGGTATCTCCAGACTGGACCACCACTGTAAAAGAAAAACCTGGTATACCACTGCAGGTCTCATTGATTGATCAGCATATCTCCCGTTATTGGTTATTTGCTGTATTAGATCACGTGGATAAAGCAGAGTTCCATTATAGAGGAATCGAAGTCCTGTGGGCAGTTGTTTGAAGTTATGCATTTAGTTCATTAAATGCTTAAATGTGGAAATGGTGAATGTTGAGTTATACATTGTGGCAGGATTTACTTGAATAATATATGGATACTGTTGTGGGTAAGATAAACAAAGTTCTCTTCACTTTTTGTTGTAATTATAAAAGGTTTAAAGCTGTATATTAAACAGTTATAGTCACAAATAAATGTTTAAAAACATATCAAAGAGGTTTATAATTGAATTGAATTTAGGTTATTTAGAGATGATTCCAGAGAGAGGCTGAAAATACAGAGGAATCTACATTCATATTCAGGCCTACCAAATCTCCGGATAAGATCCGGATTCTCCGGGGTTTTCATTTGCTGATCTCCTGATTTAAGTGTACACTCTCCGGATTTCCGCTCAACTCTTACTTACAATGAACACCTAAGTAGATAATTAGTTTCTTCAGTGATATAACAACACGAGCAATAGCAGTATTTGTCTCTGGCTTCTTCATTTGGTCAACCGAATTGAAATAGCAAGTGTAAGGAGATAGAATCACTGTAACAGTTGCTGTCATGTTAGATGATTATAGGACGAAGACTTTGTATTTTCACTTTGCACGCATCTGTGTAGAGTATTATGTGCATCTTCATGAAAAATCAGATGTGATATAAATTAAATACAGTCTTTTGTGTTCATGCTGAAGCATGCTTATCTATTATTTTCTATAACTATCAAACAGTGCACAAGTATAAATTGCCAAAAAAAAAAAATTTGCGCTTTAAAAAAAGTGTGAAAATCGAGTCGCGAACTCAAACTTCCATTTAAAAAATGTTCTTTGCTTGATTTTAAAAATCTCAGGATTGTGTGTTCGAAAGTTTTGGCAGGCCTCCATATTCGCATAGATTCCTATGGTTCTTTTACATGCCTGGATGCATGGTTGATCGCAATAAATAGGGTCGCCTACTGATGGACAAATCAGGCCACATCAAAAAATATGTGTGGTTCAGGTAACCCGACCGACCCTATTTTAAGGGGCCGACCCTAAAACTTTTTATGCAAAAATTTAAAAACAAATAAAAAATAAAAAAATTGTCGATAATGCAAAAAAATCAAACTCAAGGTACATTAATTTAACATATTAAATTCATTTTCAGAATTGAATTCATTATTGAGGGAAAAATAAAATAAATAAATAAAAAAGCCTACCTACCTACCCTATTTTTTTTGCCAGTGTTACCTGAACCACACATATTATTTTGTTTGGCCTCAGTGGAAGTAAGTGACTTTCTCAGTTGTGAATAAGTTTGGTCCCATAATGGCATACGTTTGGGTTACGAGGCAAGTCAGCCACCTACCGGTCTACAAGGCAATCACACCACTCGACCACACCACACATGTATAGAAATCAGGCCCGTAGCTACGCTGAGGCATTTTGGTGGAATTTTGAGAATGCACTTACTTTACATAAAAACAACTTCAATCGTTGAAAAATATGCTTAACACTAAAAACATTGTCTGGGAAATGCAACAAAATGCATGAAATCAAAACAAAATCCGTGTTGGAGAAGAGGTGAATGCTACCGGAACCAAAATAAAGGATTTGCCTTGGTTAAATTCCATGGCTGGCTACGGGCTTGGAAATGAAATGACTCAGAATATATAAATGTTTTTTTTATGACCCTACCACTGAATGGTGAGGGAGCATATAGCGTTAGCCATGTCCTTCCCTCCTTCCGTCCTTCCGTCCCGAAAATTTTGTGTGTCTCTCTCCTCCCACACTTTTCAACTGATTGCTTCGAAACTTTACAGGATGCTTACCGATGATGTCAAGATATGCATATCGTTTCGGCGTCAAAATCGACCCAGTATTAGGCCAAGAAAAAATATAGTCTTGTTTCAGGTTCCCGACCTACCCTATATTTTGTCCCGACCCTGAACATTTTTTTTCCCTGTATCAAAATAAAAAAAGATATGGCCGATATTATTTGGTAGATTCATCATTCATATAATGCCTACAATATTACTGTCACCGGTTGGTTCTGTATGGTTCCTAGCCACACAATGTAAAAAAGTAAAATGTATTCTTCAGCTCACACGACGAATGTTTATAAAATTGAAATAAAAAAAGGTAAAAAAACAAAACAGTAATTTTATTTCATTGTATGTTTTACAATGTTGATGATTTTCTGCTTTCTTGTCTCGTACATTCCTCTATTAAAGATGGCATTCTATGCAATGCCGTGTTGGCCCTCAGAGTGAAATCTTGATTTACGGAAATTCATATTTGATGTACATGACAACATTATTTGTTTGTTTTTAATAGAAATGGTTTTTGTGATGAATACAATTAATGTGCTTCAATCGACTTAATACTTCCAGTTTTAAAATAGCAACATAGAGAGCTGTGTGTACTTTTATGTACATTGCATGTTTTATTGAAACAATTTGTTTGTTCTGCTCTGTGACGTTTCTTTTCCATCTTCATGTGATGAGTCCATTTTGAAGCAATTTTAAATTATATAAATTAATATAATACATGTATACATCCTTGAGGCCCTCAAAATCAGAGATTAGAATTATGTTTTCTGTAATTTCTACCTTCAGGTAGTAGAAGTAAAAAAAAAAAAAAAAAAAATCTACTTACCCTATTTTATTTGAACAGGAAACCTGAAACAAGACTCTTTTTTTTTTCTTGGCCTTACCAGAGTTATGGCCCCTTTTTCGTCAAATTTTACGTGAAAATATCTTGTGTGTCTATCTCCTCCCACACTTTTCTTTCAACCGATTCCTTTGAAACTTTACAGGAGGCTTCCCTATGATGTCAAGATGTGCATATCAAAATCGACCCAGTATTACCAGAGTTATGTCCCCTTTTTCGACAAATTTTACGTTTTTCACTGATTGTTTTCAGTGGGGGCATACGTGTCCCATGGACACATTTCTAGTTTTATTATAAAGTGACTACAAGTGTGTGTTCATGCCTCGAGTTAAATCAATTGCCCCTAACCGCTGTAGGTTCGATCCCTCAGGGGCCTAGGAATCTTTATGTGAGGAAGCTATCCAGCTGGCTTGCGGAAGGTCGGTGGTTCTACCCAGGTGCCCGCCCCCGCACGAAAATTGCCCGGAGGGGCACCTGGGGTTTTCCTCCACCAATGGAAGCTGGAAAGTCGCCATATGACCTTAGCTGTTGGTGCGACTATAAAATCCAATTCAATCAATCAATCAATCATGCCTCGAGTTAACGGCGGTTATAATGTGCGGTAAATGATCAGCTACAGTTAGGGAAGACTAATTCAGTTTATTTTCCCCTGCAAAATAATTCTTTCGGAGTTTAAACAATGAGGTCCCTGCATTCATTCGTCAGTCACATTTTTTTGGAGATAACTTCAAAACTGCTTAAGTCATAGTGCCTTTTGATATATAATACTATACTTTAACTATACTTTATCAATATTTTTGTCATTTGCATGAGACACGCATTTTTGTGTTAAATCATGCTCACACGTATACATTCTATGTTCTCACTCATTCTGAAAATTCCAGTGTAAGTGGAATTTTGTTCTTTGGTTCCAGTGGAATTCCAGTGAGTTCCAGTGGAATTCCAGTCAGGCATCAAATTCCAGTAGAATTCCAGATCCATTTTCACTGGGAATCTAGCTCAAAACATTATATTTTGCTTCATTAAGACGATTTTTCATCCGCTCTTACCCAAACTTTACCAGATTTTTACTGTCGAAGAAAGCTTGGACAAGTTTGAAAACCAACCAAATCGGATTAGTAACACAAGAGTTATGGTCCTAGATATAATAAAAAAATGCTTATTTTGCCTCAAAACGAAAGGGCCTTCTTGTCAGATTTAAATAAAACTGTGCAAGGATGATCGGTACCAAGCCTTAAGTTGTACATATCGGCACCATGTTCCGGTTGAATTATTTTGGCGGAGTTGCGGCCCTTTAAAGGTTTTCATACACAACTTTTGTCTTGACTAGTCCTCCTTCTCGCCGGATTGCAACGAAACTTTGCAGGGATGATCAGTACCAAGCCCAGTTTCATTGTCATGTTCTGATTGACAGTTTTTTTGAGGAGTTATTGCCCTTTAAAGGTTTTTGATATACAAACTTTTTCTGGGCTAGTTCTCCTGAGCCCCTGGTCGGATTTCAATGAACCTTGACAAGGATGATCAGTATCAAGCCTAGTTGTGCATGTCATTGCCGTATTCCGGTTGAATGATTTTTGGCAGAGTTATGGCCTTTTAAAGGTTTTAATACACAAACTTTTTTCCAGACTAGTCTCTTCTGAACTCCTGGCCGTGTTTCAACGGAATTTTGTAAGGGATGATGAGTACCAAGATTTGTTGCGTCTGTCATTAGCCATCTTCTGGTTGAATGATTTTTTGGCACAGTCATGCTCCTTTTAAGGTTTTAATAGACACACTTTGTCCTGATTCTCCTGATCCCCTGGCCGGATTTCATCGACTCTTGGCAGGGATGATCAGTACCAAGCCTAGTTTTTGCGTTTTTCATGGCAGTGTTTCAGTTGAATGAATTTTAGCAGGCCCCTTGAAGGTTTTAATACACTAACTTTGTACAGACTAGTTTTCCTGAACCTCTGGCCGGATTTCAACGAAACTTGGCAGGGATGATCAGTACCAAGCCTAGTTGCTATATCATTGCCATGTTCTGGTTGAATGATTTTTGACAGAGTTTTGGCCTCTTATACAGAATTTTATTTTCAGCCAGTAGAGCGTCCTCAGGCTCTCTTGGGCCTCTTGTTTCTTAATTGCTTGAAGTTATTACCGCTACACCACAGAGATTTGTTGGTATGTTATAGCATTTCAAACATGACATAGGCATTACACAACTAGGGTAAACACACGCATAAACTTATCAACTGCCATCCGCTTAATAAAAGGTTAATTTTCATGAGCAACATATATATTGATACATCTTAATGGGCATTCAAATTGTAATTTCTTTAGCATCATAATAAATTATTTGTTTACTAAATTTACCAGTTTCTGAAGAAGTCTCTGTAGTTCAGTTGTTAAAATGACTGACCGTCAATTAGACGGTTGTGTGTTTGAGTCCCAAGAGAGGCAAACATTTTTTTCCTGTAAATTATAATGCTACCTGTGTACAGGTATGATGTGCACTGCTGCTCGATATTTATGAAGTAAATGATGTATTTAAGTTTTAACCCGATTTCTACATCTGAAGACCTGCCCCAACCCCTGCAAAGCGGCATGCTCTTTAAGTACCTGTATAGCGTCAGTAGCTTTAATGTGATTGGCTGAAAAATACAGCGACTCTAGAATACAGTCTAAACAATATATGCATATAGAAGACATATTTGATGGATCGATCCTCTGTAATACACCCAGAAGTTACATGAAAACCGTGGACATTGTCTGATTTAGTCTTCTGGGATTGAGCAAACATAATAAACTGTATTGACTTGTGTAGGAAATAACATATACTGAGGGAAAAAAGTTTAGCAAGTTTTTGTTGCACCCTGGAAATAATACATTTTTGGTTGTAAAATCAATAAACTAGTCTGCCATAGACTTAATATTTTATTAAACACACATCAATAAAAGTCGAACATCTTAATAACGTAATGAGTAAATGAACATAGGGGTCAAGCCCGTAAAGTCCCAAAATGTCAGTATATCTTGTATATGGTATTATTTCATTTAAAAAAATTGCTAAACTTTTTCCCTCAGTATAATTATTGTTTCACCAGAATTGTGTTTGTTTTCACTTTTAAATGTAACCCCATGTGTACAGTAATACATGGATTTCTGCAAGCTTCACATGTGTTGTGTGATAGGATGTAATTAAGTGATTTCATATTGGTCCTGTTATTGGTTCAAGGACTGTCATATAGGTGCGTCATATTTAAGCCCAAGGTTGAAAGCAGTCAACACATAAATAGTTCATACTGTGTGCAAAAACTGATGAAAGATGAAGAAATGATGTAGTAATTAAAAATTAATGTTAATATATAAAGATAAAACTATTTACAAAAAGGGATGATATGGTAGTAATATAAGCTATATATATGTAAATCAACAAAAATGCCCGTCAACGGGTATATAAACAATGATTGAATGAATGAATGGTGTTTTACGGCACATCAACACATAAATACCGGTAGGTCATATTGTGGCAAAAACTGATGAAAGATGAAGAAATGAAGTAGTAATTAAAAATTAATGTAAATATAAGACACTTAATTAATGGCAAGTTGATTTAAAAAACTTCCACTATATACAGAAGAATGATATTTTAGTATAGAATAGAGCATGAGTTTTGCACGTGTACGGGGAGATAATGCACGAGCTTTAGCGAGTGCATTATCGTCCGTACATGTGCAAGACTCATGCTCTATTGTATTTGTACCACAATAACTAACATATGCTGTGTATATCCTTGGGTATTACACGATGCATAGTGTGTATTTAGGATATTGTGGTACAAGTAACATTAGGCCACAATTTTTTTTTTTCTTGGTTTACGGATTTTTTCTTATTTTTTTACGCTCGGTCGGAAGGGGAAAAAAATAAATTAAATCTGTTTCTAAGTATAAATTTCAAACATGGTGACCATGTTTCTCATATAAAACCGTAAGTTTATACAACACAACATGTATTAAAATCGTTGAATATTCTTTTAATATTCCCAATGATGAAATTTCTGTATTCACGCCCGGATGTGTTGAAATCAAGTTACCTTGGTGAACAAGGGAGACTACTCTATGTTCCTCATACAAGGAAATGGCGGATAGTGATCGCGCGTCCTTTGCGTTCGAAATTTCGATGTTTTGATAGATATATGCTGTTGTTTGACGTGGTATTATTGTATACTAGAAAATTGTTTCACCAATTCAATTTTTTTTTTTCTTCATCATGCGTTGAAATGCGGCCGGCGGTGAAAAAAACCACAGATGTTCATTTTTTTTTTTTTTTCCAATCTCGAGAAAATTGGGGTCGGCGGATCCGTAAACCAAGAGAAAAAAAAAGGCGCCTTGTTTTGTTTGACATGGTTTGCATTTATTTATAGTAGTGTTACGGACATATTTTGAGCCTATTGTATTTGGTTGGTGGGGGGAGAGAATTTCTATAGGTAACTAAATCACTGTCAGCCATGCAATTTCATGAGAACATTGTGATATTCAATTTTGATTCAGATTATGAGGCCCACCCAATAAAGCCTTTTTGTGTGCAGTAAAAGATAAACACACAACAGAAAGTTGTTCGTTTAATGCTTTGCTATCATTCTTGTTCTAGAAAAAATAAAGAAATATCAGACAAGTTTTGTATTTAAACTAGCTAAATTATGAATATGCTTTTTTAAATTACAAAGTTGTGTTTAGCTTTTCTTACCCAAGACAATATCTAATATAGCAGTGTAACACAAAGAAAAAACTACAAGCGGGCCCCAATTTATATACCCGAGCTGATCGGTCATGGAGCATGCAGTCAGTGAATAAACAAGATTCCCATGCTTTTTCAATGACCAAGTAGCGATGGGAAATGTTAGGAAATATGTCCTTAAAGCTGTACAGTCCCTATTTTAACTGGTAATAACTCATGAATATGAATGAGTCACGTGTGAAGTAGTTTCAAGTCGATGAACACCCCAAAAGTCGGTATATAAGGAGAAATCGATACGTAAAATTTCACATTTTTATTTAGCCTCCGTACAGGTAACACTGATAAATATAGTCGGCTCCAGAATATATGTGATAAAAAAAATAGTTGCCCGGAATGGATTTGAACCACAGCCTTGCACTTATAAGATTTGAAAGATGAACGCTGAACCTCTAGACCACTGCTATTTATTGGTATTTTGTAGCATTTTTAACACTAAATAGGCATCACGTAATAACAAGAGCGCGCACACAAACTCATCAAGCGCTAAATAACAAGTCGAGATATGGTTGATTTGAGGCGAAGTATTAGTTTCATATTGATAAGATACAGTATTACACCAGGCAATGTTAATTTACACGTGCGACAATATGGACTGCATATTTATTGATCCACCTTTAGTTGCGTTCAAATATGTTAAGTTATTTTGCCTCATAATATATGGTAGTAAGTATACTATTTTCTCAAGTAGCGGTGTAGTTCAGTGGAATAGAGCTCAGGACTTGAAATCAGAAGGTTGTGTGTTCGAGCCCGAAAGAAGGTAACTTTTTTTTTTCTGTAAAAATTACTGTTACCTGTGTATAGGTACGATGTGCACTGGTCGATGTATATACAGTAAATGATTTCTTGCGCTATATTTGCTCGCTTAAATACCCGATTTCGACATGAGCTGGTGAACATGAAGTTACAAATAAAGACACGCCTACAAAGAAGAAATCGATTGATATAGGGACTCTGTAGCTTTAATTCCATTTATAACATGAATAGTGGGAGTGAATGAGGTCACTCAAAACTTTTGTAATGGGGAGTTCATTCATATTGGCTTTGTCTTTTCATATTGACCGACTTCCAATTCGTATTGTCAGAGTTTGCTTTGTATTATGTATAGAGTTTCTAGTAAAACACGGCTAATATAGTTGATATTAATTCATAATGTTTGTTACCATTTCTGGTCAGGCAGGGATTCAGTATAGGTTTAAAGACCTATGCGTTCTTTACGCGTTCTTCTGTGTGAGACAGCTTGTTTTAACACTGCAAAGGGGTGTAGAAAGTCAAATCAACTCTAATAATACGATAAGCAATTAAACTGTCTTTGGATGCGGGCCTTTTTTGTTTTTGCAGGATTTAATCATCCTGCTCGTAGCAGTGTGCCGTTATTTGCATGCTTTTTCGTTGGGTATATTTAATTACCTGGGTGAATTTATATATAGCCGAGTTTGGGTCTTTAAGTATGTAATAAACATTACACATGTGCAATTTTTATGCTCCAAAAGACATTTGTATATAGTTGCCGCCTTGTCCATCCATCCATCAGTCTGTCAGTCTGTCCGTCCATCCGTCTTGTTTTTCTTGTCTGGAGTATACTTAAAAACTGCTAAATGGGACTGGAATGATACCTTCAAATTAGAGTAATTGCTCTTTGTAATTGAATACTTGTAATTCTTGTCAGGAGCATAACTTGAAAAATGCTAATGCGAATGGAAAATCATATCATATAATAACACATAAATCGACATAAGTTTGTAATTGTTGTACATTTTCCTTTTCCGTATCACATAAAGCTTCAGGCTTCATCAATCAGTTCTACTGATCGATCTTCTTCTTTCCATTGTTTTATTTCTACAACGCATCCAGCTTTAACTGATTACATGCCTTGAGTTTAATTGTGCTATAAGAGATTGTCGAAAATCATGCCACTGTGCAAATTACATGTCGCGTCATAAATCAGGTTTGAAATTGACGGGTCTTCATTTCCATTTCAATTAAAATACCTTCTGCAGAATTTTATTGCAACATTAGCAGGCACAGATCTCATCAAACGGGTCGGGTTTGGGTGAAAATTATTACGTTGAAATAAGCGAAGTCAGGGCTACAGTACATGTATATAGGAATCACTGTGTCCGATACGTTCCGCCCTGTAAGGTTGCATCTCATCCCATCCCATCCTGTCCCATCCTATAATACATTTTTATTACTTGCATTTCTCAAACAGTTTCCAATGGATTGTTCCCAAACTTCATTTACACACAACAACTGATGCCCTGATGTCCCTCTACATCACATATTTTTGATTGCTTAATTTATTACAGAATTATGGCCCTTTGTTTGTTTTAGCATTTTCCACTCTAATATTCTATAATGTCATGTAACGTATTTTTCTCAAACAGTTTTGAATGGATTGTTTCCAAACTTCATATACACATAACAACGGATGACCTTGCCTAATTTATTACAGAATTATGGCCCTTTTCTAAACATAGAAATTTTTCACTCTGTTATTATATAATGAACCTCAACATTTGTGGCTTTCACTTCAAAAGTTTTCATGGATCAGGGCCGTCTTTCTGTATTGGGGGAATGGGGCCGGGGCGGTGAGAGGGGGGAATTTTGCGTCGATTTTAAAGGAAATGGGATTTTTTTTGCTACAAAATTTGCATCAATTATATATCCGTTTTTTTATTATTTAAGTGGCACCAAGAATGTACCATTACAAATTACAAAAAGTATGCTGCTTTCCTGTATAGGAGTTTAACATTTTCTAATTTTTTTTTATTTTTTTTTAGGGGAATTTTTCACAGGAAAAGGGGAAAAATCAAATGACGGCCCTGTGGATTGTTATAACACTTGACGTACAGGGCCTAAATTCATCATATTTTTGAGCACAAGAATCAAGACTCAAAATCTCATTATTTTGCAAACTCTATCAACACAAAAGTATGGGTAAGAATTGTGATTTTCAGATATTTTCTGTTAAATTACCTTTAAAATTACTCGTTTCTGTAAGTAAATATAGTAATTTGCTTGTAAAATTGTTTTTATTTTTTGGAATTAAAAAAATTGAGATTTTGAGTCGAGTCTGATTCTTATGCTCAAAAGTTTGATGAATATTAGGCCAGTTCACACGTGATGATACGATGTGTCTCTGCATCAAAGTTTTTCGATTCTGTGCTTTTTTCTCACAATTATGTCCCTTAGTATTATTTAGAATGTTTTTGACATTAAAAAGTTAACAAATATTTTAGACATTTATTATTCAAGATTTTTCCCATTCTCATCAGCTGTATGAAAAAGCGGGGGTATTCATTGCCTTCAGTGAAAGTTATAGTTTTTTTATTCATCGAGTTTTCAAGATAGCCGTCGTGAAAATGTGAAGTTTCCGTAACAAAGAGTTATAGAGGGAAATGTATAAAAAAAAAACACCTCCTCTGAAACTTTTAGCCTTTCAATGAAACTGTGGATAACAATGTTTCTTTGACGGGAGCCTTTTTGGATTTGTGTTTTTTGTCACCGCTCGTAGGTAATCCAAGATGGCCAACAATGATAATAATAACAATTGCTTTAAATGTTATCGTCTTTGAAACCACTTATTCAGAGGTAATTTAATTTCATGAGCATATTTCTTGAAACAGTCTATTAAATCATTTAGAATTATTTTTTGTTCAGAATTAGCCATATCAAAAAGTCAAACTCATTACTCCATGAGTAATACAAACACTCAAAATATTCTTTTTTATGCAAAAAATAGAACTTGCTGTGTTCTGAGAACACATTGAGCATCTCCCACACTGAGTTCCATGTTTTGAAGAAAATGAATATTTTAAGTGTTAGCATTTCTCATTGAATAATGAGTTTCTTGACTTTTTGATATGGAAATTCTAAACAAAAAATAATTTTAAAATGATTTAATTATCTGTTTTTAGTGGATCACTATGCAAATTATGTTTTGCCAGTTTTTAAGATGGCTGCCTCGGGGACACAATGGTTACATAGAGGTTAATAGGGAAATGTATAAAAACAAAAACATGTGTAACAGCTCCTCAAACGTTATAATTGCAGCCAATATTTCGATGAACTCTGAACATGTTTCATGGGTGGCACCCTTTTTAAATTGGTGATATTTTTCGTAGCTACCCTTTATCCAAGATTGCCACCAAGTTTGTTTAAAAAAAAAAAAAATTACGGAAACTTCAAATGACATCTCCAAAAAGCGCCTTCATGATGTGCATTCTCCAAGCATTGATATGATATATTTGTCAGAGTCATCAAATATTTATGATGGTTACCATGGCAGTGTGAATTCACATTGAGTTACATGTATCTAGCAAATTATAAAAACAGCATCTTTCAGCATTTATAAGAAATTACGTCACAATTTATTGTTGGTTGGTTCCGTTTCAGATTTGTGTTTTTAGCTTTACTGACCAAAGTCCAGCAAGGCTTATGTGATGCCTGCATCTTAATTTTGCAGTTGATCTTTACCAAACTTTACTCAAGTTCGGACAAGTTCTAAAAACACCAATATCAGATATTAAACAACAAGTGAGAGATGACCTTTGTTTTAATGAAAAATGCTATATTCTGCCAAGTTAATACTCTAGAACCTTCATTTAGCATTTGATCTTTGCCAAGCTTGGGTTTTTAAAGCAATGAACAATTTTTTTTTTTTACCAACTTAAGTTTTTAAACAACAGAGATACGACCCTTGTTTTAATGAAAATCATTATATTTATGGCTCCCCCTAACGAAGTGTGGTAGGGGAGCCATATTGATTTTGTGCTTTCTGTCTGTCTGTCTGCGTGTCTGTAGGTCTGTGTCACAAACGATGTCCGATCAATAACTAGAGAATGGTTGGACCTAGGGTCCTCAAACTTGGAAGGATGGTTGGTCATGACAAGTAGATGACCCCTATTGATTTTGGGGTCACTAGGTCAAAGGTCAATGTTGCGGTGACATTGACTATCAAAACGATGTCCGATCAATAACTACAGAATGGTTGGACCTAGGGTCCTCAAACTTGGAAGGATGGTTGGTCATGACAAGTAGATGACCCCTATTGATTTTGGGGTCACTAGGTCAAAGGTCAATGTTGCGGTGACATTGACTATCAAAACGATGTCCGATCAATAACTACAGAATGGTTGGACCTAGGGTCCTCAAACTTGGAAGGATGGTTGGTCATGACAAGTAGATGACCCCTATTGATTTTGGGGTCACTAGGTCAAAGGTCAAGGTTGCGGTGACATTGACTATCAAAACGATGTCCGATCAATAACTAGAGAATGGTTGGACCTAGGGTCCTCAAACTTGGAAGGATGGTTGGTCATGACAAGTAGATGACCCCTATTGATTTTGGGGTCACTAGGTCAAAGGTCAAGGTTGCGGTGACATTGACTATCAAAACGATGTCCGATCAATATCTAGAGAATGGTTGGACCTAGGGTCCTCAAACTTGGAAGGATGGTTGGTCATGACAAGTAGATGACCCCTATTGATTTTGGGGTCACTAGGTCAAAGGTCAGTGTTGCGGTGACATTGACTATCAAAACGATGTCCGATCAATAACTACAGAATGGTTGGACCTAGGGTCCTCAAACTTGGAAGGATGGTTGGTCATGACAAGTAGATGACCCCTATTGATTTTGGGGTCACTAGGTCAAAGGTCAAGGTTGCGGTGACATTGACTATCAAAACGATGTCCGATCAATAACTAGAGAATGGTTGGACCTAGGGTCCTCAAACTTGGAAGGATGGTTGGTCATGACAAGTAGATGACCTCTATTGATTTTAGGGTCACTAGGTCAAAGGTCAAGGCCGTAGGTCTGTCTGTGTCACAAACGATGTCCGATCAATAACTAGAGAATGGTTGGACCTACGGTCCTCAAACTTGGAAGGATGGTTGGTCATGACAAGTAGATGACCCCTATTGATTTTGGGGTCACTAGGTCAAAGGTCAAGGTCGCTGTGACCTTGACTATCAAAACGATGTCCGATCAATATCTAGAGACCGGTTGGACCTAGGGTCCTCAAACTTGGAACGACGGTTAGTCATGACAAGTAGAGGGGTCACTAGGTCAAAGGTCAAGGTCGTGGTGACCTTGACTATTAATACGATGTCCGATCAATAACTAGAGAACGGTTGGACCTAGGGTCCTCAAACTTGGAAGGATGGTTGGTCATGATAAGTAGATGACCCTATTGATTTTGGGGTCAAAGGTCAAGGTTGCGGTGAAACGATGTCCAATCAATAACTAGAGAATGGTTGGACCTAGGGTCCTCAAACTTGGAAGGATGGTTGGTCATGACCAGTAGATGACGCTATTGATTTTGGGGTCACTAGGTCAAAGGTCAAGGTTGCAGTGAAACTATGTCCGATCAATAACTAGAGAATGGTTGGACCTAGGGTCCTCAAACTTGGAAGGATGGTTGGTCATGACCAGTAGATGACCCCTATTGATTTTTTTTTTTTTTTAATTTAGATTTTTTTTAGATTTTTTTTTTTTAATTTTTTTTTTTTTTAAATATTTTTTAATTTTAATTTTTTGTTTAATTTTTTTTTATTATTTTTTTTTTTTATTTTTTTTTAATTTATTTTTTTAAATTTTTGCATAAGAAGTTTTAGGTTCGGCCCTTTAAAAAAATAGGGTCGGTCGGGTTACTTGAACCACATATATTTTTTTATGTGGCCTTACTGATACAGATAGTACATACAGTCACAGGGATATTGAATATCAAAACGATCTCAGATCAATAAAGAACAGTTGGACCTAGAGTCGTCAATTATGTCTTGTTCGGGCGAGTGGGGGAGCCATACGTTTTTGTCCCATGGACAATAACAATTTCTAGTTTGTCTTGTTAACACTCAAGTTGTTAACATTCACGCTATCAAGCACCTTCATTGCAATTGATCTTTACCATACTTTGTCAGTGTCTTGATATCAATGACATCTTGGACATGTTCAAAAACCAATAATATGTGATATTTACCAAGAGAGGATGACCCTAATCATAGTCAGGTCAGTAGGTCAGGAGTCGGTTTCCTAAACCCGATCATGATCAACCTTGTCAGCACTGCAACTCTTTAACCTTTGTAGCCAATTTCATCAAACTTCACTGATAGACTGTCCACGGTAACAAGATGAGCCCTATTTATTTTGGGGTCAGTAGGTCAACCGTCAAGGTTGCCATTACCCAGTCATGTCAGTGTTTTTTTTTCTATACTTCGGGAACATAGCCCATATTGCAACAATTGGGAATTTTAGCGCGAGTTTTCATAAAATTGGGGAAAAATACATGGAAACAATCATTATTAATTGTATCTTTAATAATATTTTCAGTACACTATGGTCAGCAGAGGCATTTAAAAGTATTTCGTTCTCAGTAGTTTTCACACTAACGCTTCTTTTTTAACTCGACTGATTAAAGATCAGCAGAGCTTAATATGCCGTGGTGCGTCGTCCGTCCATCTGTAAACTTTTTTGGGGGGCGACTACTCCTCTAAACTACTTGACTGATTTTCATGAAACTTCACAGGATGTTGCTCTAAAATTGTAAGTGCTATTGAATTGGAACCTTTACCAAAAATGACTGGGGCGACATGTACTTGGTCCTAACCAAGATTAATTTTGATTCGATGTCAAACTTGGCCGCCAGCAGCCATCTTTGTTTACATAGAGTTATATAGGAAAAACTTGTGATGACTACTCCACCCCTCTGAGACTACTTGATGAAATTTCATGAAACTTGAATGTTGCTCGTAATGTCTAGTTGATTGGTAGGAAATTAAAAGATGGCCACCACTGCTAAAAATAGATTTAAAAATGTGACTTTCTGGCGACTACTTCTCAAAAACCGTAAGTGATATTGAATTGGAACATTTACCAAACTGACTGGCACGACATCTTGCAGGCTGATCAGGGTTTACACTGTCTGGGTGCTCGTCAGCCATTTGACCAAAACACCCCTTTGTACTATAAATGGACTGGTCCAAATTCAAAGAAAGGACAGTTCATTATACATTCATAGATTTTATTTTGTTTCTGATTTTCCAAATATAACCACTGAGACAATAGCAAATCTACTTGTACTGGTGAGATAGTGACCTAATTCCCAGGAGAAATTGCATAACATGACCTGTGACCTGGTCACAACTGCTATATATTTATGAATATCAATCATACCATTTATGTTACAAAAGGGTCATTTGGAGAAATTACTGTTGAGCAGCAAATAGGATATACTAAGGTTGATGTTGTAAGGGATTTAATTGATATATGTTTATAATTAAAAGTTGTGGTAGCATTATGACAGTGGCCATCTTTGTTTACATAGAGTTATATAGTAAAATCTTGTAGCGAATACTCCTGAAACTACTTGAAGGATTTTCATAAAACTTAATAGTAATGTTGCTCTTGATATCTAGTTGATCCTATCAAAATTTCAGGTCGGCCAGAAATTACAGATAGCCGCCACGGGTAAAAGTAGATTTTAAAAAAAACCAGTTATTTAGCGACTACTTCTTGAAAACTATAAGTGATATTGATAAAGGACTTTTTCCCTGACATGATGTTGGTCCTTGTTGAAAATTATTTTGATTTGACATTAAACATGGCTGCCAGCTGCCATCTTTGTTTACATAGAGTTACATAGTAAAAACTTGTAGTGACTACTCCTCTGAAATTACTTGGCGCATTTTCATGAAACATCACAGGAATGCTGATCTAGCTATCAAAACCTATCAGCAGCGCTTCAAGGTCATTGACCTCTTGTTTATTTTAAAAAAATCTTTCAGTTGAGATTTTTTGTCTCAGATTTGGGGGAAAAAAATGTTTCGGCATTGGGAATATAGCCCAATAACGGCTATAAAAAAAACAGCCAAGAAAAACACAGCATGTAAAAGCTTGTCAGGATGATAACCTTCAACCTCTGTCGCAATGTTCATCAAACTCCACAGCAGACTGTCTATGGGAACAGAATGAACCCTATTCATTTTGGGGTCAGTAGGTCAAGTGTCAAGATGCCATTAACCAATCATGTCAGTCTTTTTTTTCTATACTTTGGGAACTTAGACCATATTGAAACATTTGAGAATTTAGCGCAAGTTTTCATAAAATTGGGAAAATTCAGGAAAACAATCATTTATTAATTGTATCTATCATCATCAGAGGCATTTAAAAGTATTTCGTTCTCAGTAGTTTTCGCACAAACTCTTGTTTTTGGCTTGCACCTTCGGGTGCTAGCCTATATACTGATTTCGGTTTCAGCGGAATTAATAGCTGGTTCCCTGGGAACCAGGTTACGGAAGTAACCGCTTCTTCTACACAGATAGACGCTCATTTCCGTTTAGTCTGGTTCTCTGACTGACTGGCACTTGTTCTTCATCTACGCAGATAGACGCTTGTTTCGGTTGTGTAAGTTTTCCCGCCAAATTAGTGTATTTGTTTTAAAATGAAACAGAATACATTATTACTAGAATCTAAATGTAGATTTGATTTACCTTAGCTTAAATGGGTACTTCCACATACACAGCTGATACAATAGACTGCTCCACGGCAAAGGCTTGTTTGAGTGAACCTGGACATGCATAGTGATTCGACCTTACAGAAACACAAATTATGTTATGAGATTCCGCTTTTGCCCCTACCTCCTCGTTATAGTTACCTAGCAAGGCAAGCCGTTCCTTTTAAAAGGAAACTTTATTTTCTTTTTTTTTCTTCTTTCAGTTGGTAATTTTTGTGTTAGATTTGGGAAAAAAGATATGTTTTGGCATTGGGAATATAGCCCAATAACGGCTATAAAAAAGCTTGCCAGAATGATTACCTTCAGCCTCTGTCACAATGTTCATGAAACTCCACAGGCAGACTGTTCATGGGAACAGAACGACCCCTATTCATTGTGGGGTCAGTAGGTCAAATGTCAAGATTGCCAGGACCTGATCATGAAAAGCCTTATCTATGACAGGTAACTCTTCAACACTAGTCACATTCATTAAATTTCACAGATAGAAGGTCTGAAATTTTCAGGGGAGCATATCAGTTGAAATTGAACTGACAACTTATATAATTATGCTATTAGCACTTTAGAGTTCTTATAAGCAGCTTAATTGCTTGAACGCTATTGTTTTGTTTTTACTATATAATGTATATATCCCACCATGACAAAATTCAGTTAGTCCAATAAATGATGAACTTTTTGAAAACTTGAGAAATGATAATCATTTATTTTCAATGAAAGCGCAGCTCATGTTGATGGGCAATTTCAATGCTCGTACTAGTAATCTCAACGACTATATTCCATTAGATCACATCTCTAATGCTGATGATGATATATTACCAATTAGCTACTTAGCAGATAAGGAGCTTCGTTTTAGAAATAATACAGATATGATTGTAAATGAACAAGGTCGAAATTTATTACACCTTTGTATTGAATCCAATGAGAATTCTTAATGGAGAATGATGGGTGACTCATTAGGTTATTGTACATGGAAGCAGCACTATTGATTATGTTATTGTTTCCGAGAGTTTGTTTGATAAATTTTGATCCATGTGTAATTTGGACTGGTATGAATATTAATTGGACACTATGTGATACAGATGACATTAGTAATTATAGAACACTTCCTGGTAAATTTATTATAGATGATAATACAACACAGAAGCATAGTGACTCTTTAACTGATAACACCTCATTAAACTTATTGCAAACTTTTTTGAAAGATGTTGATAATCACGATGTTGGTATTGATGCGTTAACTGAGTCATTTAATAATATTAATCGGCCTTAAAGTCCACACGATTTAAATGTATCAAATCAAGAAAGAAAATGAGATGTAAAAAAAATGGTTTAATAACAATTGTTTTTATATGAAAAGAGAACTTAGAAATTTGGGCAAAAAATTGCAGCGTGACTCAAACAATTCCTATTTGAGAAATGCATTTTTTAGGCTAAAGAAAGAGTACAAGAAAGTTTTAAAACAATCAAAGCATAATTTCCTCCAATTAATGGTTGAACATTTAGACTCTCTTCATGAAAGTAATCCAAATATGTTTTGGAAAACACGCGATCGCCTTAATGACAAGGACAAGAAAAACACAAATCCTATTGAATTATCGTCCTGGTACAATTGTACTCAGAAAAAAGCGCTGATTTAGACCTCAGGAATCTAGAATCGATCAGTAATAGTCCACTTGATTTTGCATTTACTTGTAAAGAAATACGAAAGGGTATCTCAAAACTAAAAAATAACAAACAGCCAGGGCTGGACTTAGCTCTAAATGAATTTATAAAATATGGTAGTGAAATATTGCTTCTACTTATTGTTAAATTATTTAACAGGATTTTGGAAGATGGTATTTTTCCTCAAAGTTGGAATGTATCTTTAGTTTCTTTTTTATCAAAAAATCATGATTTTTATAATTGTAATAATTATCGCTGTCAGTCTGACGAGTTGTTCACATCATTACTCCAATCTAGATTTCAAACTTATATGGAAACACATTACTTGTATAATAACTTTCAAGCAGGATTTAGACTATAGAACAACAGATCACATTTTTACAATTAAAACTATTCTAAACAAATATTGATATAAATCTAAAAGTAAAGTTTATGCTTGTTTTGTTGATTTCACCAAAGCTTTCAACACTGTTTGGCGCTCAGGCCTGGAATTCACCAACCATTCTTCAAACTATTCTTAGACTTGAAGTCAAGTACTCCAATTTCGTTCACATATATTCCCATTACCTTCAAAGATGAACAATCATATGAAGTTGCTATTTATTAGTATTTATCATACTTCTACATAGCAGCTTGACTTTAAACTTATAGAAATATTTGTGATTGAAATTTGCATACTTGGGCTTAAATCTAAGAATATTCTCAAGAATGGTTGGTGAATTCAAGGCCACTGGTCTATTAATTCTTTTATTGGAATTAGATATTGGAGGGAAATTCTACAATGTTGTAAAATACATGTATTCTAATTCTAAGTTTGTTGTGAGAAAGGAAAACTTAATTTCTGAAGAAGGTAACTCAGAAAAGGGGGTTCATCAAGGTGATAGTCTAAGTCCATTGCTCTTCAATATTTTTATAATTGACATAGATACGATATTCGATACTTCTTCATCTGACCCTGTTGTTCTTGAAACTACAAAATTGAATTGTCTCATTTATGCAGATGACTTGCTATTACTATCAGACAGGGCTTTTTTTCATGATTTTGGGAACATGACCCGTACCCCTGGAATTGGGAATTTTAGCGCGATTTTTCATAAAATTGGGAATTTTAGCACGATTTTTAATAAAATTCAGAAAAATATAAAGTTAAGCATTCCTTTCATAATTATATCTTTAATACTGGTTTTTGTACACCAAGATAAACAGAAGCATTTATTTAAGCTTTTGAACCCCAATCATTGGATTGGCACACACAAAAAAATAAAATCTTTTTACACATTGGGGAATTTTTTCCTCTTAATTGGGAAAAAAAAAAATGTTTTGGAATTGGGAATATGACCGAATTTCGGCTATAAAAACAGCCAAAAAAAAACCCTGTCAGAAACTAAAGAAGGTTTACAATCATGTTTAAACTCTTTACAGATATACTGTGATAGTTGGATGCTGGAAGTTAATGTTGATAAAACTGAAGTCATGATATTTAGTAAAGGTAAAAACAGCCAAAAAAAAAATCTGTCAGAAACTAAAGAAGGTTTACAATCATGTTTAAACTCTTTACAGATATACTGTGATAGTTGGACGCTGGAAGTTAATGTTGATAAAACTGAAGTCATGATATTTAGTAAAGGCAAGATTGAAACAAAACATTTTAAGTTTTCACTTAATAATTTTAACATAGAAATAGTCGATCAATATAAATATCTTGGCATAATATTATATTATAATGGTAATTTAAAAGGTGCATCAGATCACATGTATCAAAAAAGCTTAAAAGCAATTTTCTCAGTGAAATCAACATTCTAAATTATGACTCAATTAGTAATAAATTGAAATTGAAACTTTTTGATACTCTATTTCGTCCTATAGTGAAGTATGGATTGTGATTTTACAGTTATAGATAACATTTTATAAGATAAAAGATAACTAGATAGTTTACCGTTTGAGAAACTCCACAATAGATTTTGTAAATATTATGCATAAAAAGTCCTCTAATCGTTTGAGAAACTCCACAATAGATTTTGTAAATATTATGCCTAAAAGTCCTCTAATCGTTTGAGAAACTCCATAATAGATTTTGTAAATATTATGCATAAAAAGTCCTCTAATTTTGTCTGTAGGCTTGAGCTAGGTAGAGAAAGAATTCTCAATTATATAACTTCACCCGCATTAAAATTCAATGAACGCTTGATCTGGCTTCCAGCTTAAAGATTTTTAAAAGAAGTGTATACTGTTGATAAGGCCCTGTTCAATGAAGGTCACAGATCATGGTATTCTTTTATTAATAATTCTTTTATTAATAACTTTTTGAAGAAAAAAAATACAGATGCTTCAAAACCATTGGGTGCTAAACAAATTCCACAAACAATCTCACAGAAGTATTCTGCAGATATCACTGCTGAAATTAATTCTTTAAAATGCAAATTGTACGACAATGAATACTTTGTCGAAGATTTACACTAATTTTGAGACACTAATTTTGAGCCACAAAATTATTTGTCATTTGGACTCCCTAAATTAATTACAAAGGACCTTACAAAAATTAGAATTAGTGCACACAATTTACTTATAGAACGTGGTCGTTATTTTAAACCTAAATTATCACGTGAAAACCGACTCTGCACTATATGTAATCAAATTGAAGATGAAGTGCATTTTATTATTTTTTGTAAAAAATTTATGGAACTTAGAAAAACGTTATTTAAACAGTTTAACATTAACATACCTGATCTGTGTACCAACTCTGATGCAGCTTTTGCTATGTTAAAACAATTACTCAACGCAGTTAATGTTGAAGAATGTAAACTAATATGTAATTTTATAACCTCATCATTATCAATAAGATAGTTCTGTTATTATTATAGTTAAGATATGTATCTTACTTGTTAAATGAATATCTTGTCTATATATGGAAGACAGCTTTTGTATGCATTGGCTTTCTGAATAAAACTATTCTATTCTATTCTAGTTGCCATCAGTCTGTATCTGTGTACACTCAGTACATTTTAAAGTGCAACAATTTTGCATTACATGGTCCCGCCTTAATTCCATTAAGCGATGGGAAAGTGTATATAAGCAGGATGTTATATTGGATATTTCGACAATAAAACGCGTTTAAAAACAGTTTTTTACTGTAAAATGCGATAACCTTTTTAAAATTACCTAGTAAATGTTTTAATTTTACAATATGCAAATTAAGGTTTTATTAGCTCGACTATTCGAAGAATAAGAGAGCTGATGTAATCACCCCGGAGTCGGCGTCAGCGTCGGCGTCCCACATCAAGGTTTGCGTGTAAGCTGTGTTTACACGTCTATATCTCTTACATTCCTTATCCTAGCACAACCAAACTTGGCCATGGGGTACCTTATAGCATTATCTTAAGGGCTGCATAAGCAATTTTGGTTCCTGTAACCCATGGGCTCCCATGGAACCCAAATTATGATAGCTCATAAAATGTGTCCCATTTCACATCAAATTTTGCGTGTAAGCTGTGTTTACAAGTCTATATCTCTTACAATTCTTACCCCAGCGCAATCATATGTGGCCATTAGCTTTCTTATAGCATTATCTTAAGGGCTGCTTAAGTAATTTTGGTTCCTGTAACCTCTGGGCTCCCATGGAACCCAAATTCTGATAGCCCTTAAAATGTGTCTGTTTCACATCAAATTGTGCATGTAAGCTGTGTTTACAGGTCTATATCTCTTGCATTTCTTGTCCTAGCTGAACTAAATTTTGGAATTGGTTTCCTTGTAGTATGTTGTAAAGGGTTGGGTAATTAATTTTGTCTTCTGCAAATTCTGGGCTCCCATGGAACCCAAATAGTGATGGCCTATAAAATGTGCAATAAAGGCAGATCTAGGTTGCATGTAAGCATGTATATATCTATAAATTTGGTTTGGGATTTCTTATACCATTATGCATATTGGGGCATGGGCTCCCTCCTCCCCAAGGCCCCCACTCCCCTCCCACCCATCCACACTTTTTTTTTTTTAACTTTTTTATTTACATTTTTCTGTGTTGTTTTGGTCGATTCTTATGCATATATGTTGCCCCATCCCTCCACACCCCACCCCCACCCCCGCCTCTCTCCCCCCCCCCCTCGCCCCTACTTGAAACTATTTTTTTTTTTTTTTTTTTTTTTTTACATATTTCTGTGTTTAGTCAATTCTTACACATATATGTGGGATTTCTTATAGCATTATGCATCTTAATCATACTTCACTCATATTGCGGCATGGGCTCCCTCCTCCCCCCCAGCCCCCACTCCCCTCCCACCCCTCCACTTTTTTTTTTTCCTTTTTTATTTATATTCACTCCCCCCCCCCCCCCCCCCCCCCCATATATTTCTGTGTTGTTTTGGTCAATTCTTACACACATAGCTTGTTACACATAGCTTGTTACACATATATGTCGCTCCCCTTCCTCCGCCCTCCTTTTTTTTGGGACATATTTCTGTGTTGTTTTGGTCAATTCTTACACATAGCTATGTTGCCTAACCTCCCCTCCCCCACCCCAGCCCCACGCTCAAAATGGAATATTTTTATTTAATGTTTATTGTTTTTTAGCTCTACTGGCCAAGGGCCAGCAGAGCTTATGGGATGGTGTGTTGTCTGTCGTCCGTCGTCTGTCTGTCTGTCGTCTGTCGTCTGTCGTCCGTTAACTTTTCTACAAACGACTTCTCCTCAGAAACCGCTTGGTTAATTTTGACCAAACTTCACATGGATGATCCTTAGATGAATGCTTTTTAGATTTGTTAAAATTAGGTCAGTGCTACATCCAAGATGGCTGCCATTACCATATATGGTCGAAACCTTAAAAAATCTTCTTCTCCAGAACTGCTGGACAGATTTCAACAGTTTTTCTTTTAAAATGATCGCCAAGGCCTAGACTATCAAGATTGTTCAAATAAAGTCCCAGGGGTCAAAAATGGCCGTGCCCCGGGGGTCCAAAGTTCGTATATTGAGGTTTTGCATGTTTTTCATATAGACATATAGGAAAAACTTTAAAAAATCTTCTTCTCTGAAACCACAAGGCACAGAGCTGTCATGTATTACATGTAGCATCAGCTTATGGTCCTCTACTAAGTTTGTTCAAATGGTGACCCTGGGGTCAAATTTGTCCCTGCCCCGGGGGTCACAGTTTTACATAGACTTATAAATATAGGATATTTTTTTAAAAAATCTTCTTCTCGGAAACTACAACAGCCAGAGGTTTGATATTTTGCATTTACTATAAGCTTATGGTCATTAACCAAGTTTGTTCAAATGGTGACCCTCGGGTCACATTTGGCCCCGCCCCAAAGGTCACATGTTTTACATAGACATGTATAGGGAAAAACTTAAAAAATCTTCTTCTCTGAAACTGCAAGAGCCAGAGGTTTAATATTTTGCATTTGCTATAAGCTTGTGGTCCTCTACCAAGTTTGTTCAAATGGTGACCCAGGGGTCACAGTTTGGCCCCACCCTGGGGGGTCACAGTTTTACATAGGCTTGTATAGGGAAAAACTGAAAAAATCTTCTTCTCTGGAACCACATGGCACAGAGCTCTCATGTATTACATGTAGCATCAGCTTATGGTCCTCTACTTAGATTGTTCAAATGGTGACCCTGGAGTCAAATTTGTCCCCGCTCCGAGGGTCACAGTTTTACATAGACTTTTAAAAAATCTTTTCGGAAACTACAAGAGCCAGAGGTTTGATATTTTACATTTATTATAAGCTTATGGTCCTTTACCAACTTTGTTCAAATGGTGACCCTGGGGTCACATTTGGCTCCGCCCCAAGGGTCACATGTTTTACATAGACATGTATAGGAAAAAAACTTAAAAAATCTTCTTCTCGGAAACTGCAAGATCCAGAGGTTTAATATTTTGCTGTTGCTATGGTCCTTTACCAATTTTGTTCAAATGGTGACCCTGGGGTCACATCTGGCCCTGCCCCGCGGGGGTCACAGTTGTACAGAAATGCTTGTTTTAAATTGTTTAATTTCTTTATTTTTTAATTAATTTTTTTATATATATTTTTTTAATTTTTTTTTTTTTTTTTTTTTTTTAATTTTTTTTTTTTTTTTTTATTTGTATTTTTTTTTTTTTAATTTTTTTAATTTTTTTTGATTTAGTATTATTATTTTTTTTTTTTTATTTTTTTTTTATTAACTTGGAAAACCAGCCAGATCGGACCAGTAATGGCGGAGTTATGGCTATACTTTGCCTCTTTAAGATGATAGTCACTTGCTTCATTGATGTCATAAGAGCCATATTAGCCAGTAGAGCGTCCACAGGCCCTCTTGGGCCTCTTGTTTTACATTTATCTGTGTTGTTTTGGTAAATTTTTACACGTAGCTTCTTACACATATATGTTGCCCTCTCCACTCCATTCCCTGCCTCTCCACCCCCCCACCCCCGCACTACCCCCTCCCCCCACTCGAAACTCCATTAGTTTGATTTTTTTTATATATTTCTGTGTTGTTTTGGTAAATTCTTACACATAGCTTCTTACACATATATGTTGCCCTCCCCACGCCCCGCCTCTCTCCAACCCACACAAAATTCGATTTTTAATTATTTATTTTTTACATATTTTTGTGTTGTTTTGGTGAATTATTACATAGCTTCTTACACATATATATTGCCCTGACCACCCCCACTACCCACCCCACCTTTCTCTCCCCCACCCCCACCACCCACCCTTGCTCAAAACTTGATTTTTTTTTGATTTGTTTTTTTTTACATATTTCTCTGTAGTTTAGATCAATTCTTACACATAGCTATGTTGCGCCCCAACCCCACCCCACATTGTTTTAGCCTTGTTTTCTGATGGTATATACTAGCTATATAATTTAATATTCTCTGAAAAATCGAATAGTCGAGCTGCGCTGTTCTCCGACAGCTCTTGTTTGATACCCCAGTCAACCGCGTTTTTGCTTCTTGGAGTAGGGGTTGGATGGGGTATGAAAGTTAATACTCGGACCACAAAATATTTTTTCAGTCCGCTGTTTTTTTTGTTCAAATCAAAATTGTGCTTTATGTTAGTACATAAGTTAGTACACCAGTCTGTTTGTCCCAAAGAGTAATGCGGAGTTACAGGACTTTGAAGTTTTTCAAAAATCAAGCTTGTCCGCACAACTCCTATACTTTTCATCCAATTCATTATGTTTCACAGGTGCATCTTTATTCAGGGGTCCATCAGTTCTACCGATTTCTTGTCTTTTACTTAGTTCCTAAATTCTCAAGCTGTTTTCTGATTATATTAATTGTTTACTTAAGTTACTATATAGCTTCTGCATCAATATTACATTTTATTATATACTTTACAGTGAAATAGTGGATTTAAACCTTATATTTTCATCGTTTTATTTCACATGTGAAATACCGAAAGTGACGTATTGCTGGTGTTGACGTTGTTGACGTCTTTGACGTCATTGTTTTGGCGTGTTATGTTTTTTTCTGAATACGTTTTGAGGTTGTGAGTATATAATAAATATAATATTTGTTGGTTTCGAATCTCGAAGTGAGAAAACACAAATATTTTCACTCATGCTAAAGCACTCTCATGAAAATTTGTTTTCTCACTTGATGACAATAAATCCTATATTCACTCCAAACCAACAAATATCCTCTATGTATAAAAAAATGCCATGCCCATAGTGGGTTAATTGAGGGGAATGGAGAATTTTCCTCAGATGCAATGTGATTTATGTGTTTTTGCACACAGCAGTAATCTAGCTGGATAATCAAGCTGCTACAATAAACTGCTGGTAGGGTCATGAAAATAGGCTTTTCTGTGATGTTGAGAATGAGAATGAATGGTGTTTTACAGCACGTCTGTGCGCAAAAACCGATGGAGCATGGAGGAATTAAGTAGTAATTAAAAATAATGTAAACATATAAAGATAAAACTACCTACAAATAAGGGATGATATGGTAGCAAAAAAACTATGTATATATGTAAATCAACAAATGCCTGCCAACGGACTTGTTAACAAGTTAATATATATAGGAAAATATTATATTGATTTATAAAGTCTGATTCTAATACAAGGCTAAAATCTATAGTATCAAATAACTCTTTCAAAGTACTTTGATGTTGAGAGCAGTTGCTTATAATAGCTTCATAATTATGATTGCATGGGAGTGTCATCAATAGAAGTTGCAGCAACTCTGTAGTTCAGGGTGAGAATGTCCTAGGCTCATTCTCCATATTTTATCTCAATGTACATGGAGGATGGGCTTGGCATGTTCATGCCTGTTAGGCGCCATATAACCTTTCACGTGTTGGTGCGCCTTAAAACCCAATTCAATTCAATTCATGTCGCAATGTTTTATTTAAAGAGAGAGAGAGGTGTGGAATTGTGTAAAATATGGACACAATAATAAATAACAATTGATCGAATCAATATATTTTTGCACATATAAGCCAATATCATTCGCAACATCTCGATCATTTCTTGGAAGCATATCTTGAATGTATCTAGACGGTTTCCATATTGGTTACGTCATATTAGCATGCCGTGCCTTTAAGATTTCTGCCAGAAGGAATTTGCATTCAAAATCAAAGTTGCCATCAAAGGTTTTGCAATTTCATTTAGCCCATTTCTCCATTTGTAGTTAATTTACATAAAAGCTGTGATAAAATGCAAATCATACATCAAAATGTGAGGCTAACAGCCATATTGTTTATACAGCAACAATGCACTATTTTCTGTCCCCTTTTTTCCGGCTAACAAAATGTCAAAATTTGAACATACCCATACTTGAAATGCACACAAGGCATGACCCTGAAGAATGGCGGGATTGGCCAAGTTGTAACTAATGAAGACGATACATTAATGGTTTATTGCAACAGTTAGGACTGATGGCTTTAAAGGTGAAGATAACTGAGGGAGATCAAATGGTTAATTGCCATGTTATATGTGCAGGAAAGGTTCTGTAATTTCTGATAAAAAAAACACAACCTGTATGTTGTCTTCTAATTTTATGTCTTGTCAGTTTGATAAAATGTTAAACTGTTTGCGCAAGAATGTTTTTTAATTAGAAATACTGTTTCTTTTAAATTGCTCTGAAGTTTCTAAAGCTGATTGTTTGTTTCTGTTTTTTTCAGATTTGCTTACAAATGACGTTTAAAGATTGCAGGGAAATGGAGAGATTGCTACAGAATAATCAATCGTTAGTTTCGTTAAATTCTCATCTGTGTTAGGACATCAATATGGATTTCCGGAGAAGACTATCATCGGGCGGGGAAAGTTTTTCTGAAGGAACATCCCGCTTCTTTAGTTCCGTGATTGCAAAGAAAAACGGGCTTATGAATGATTTGTCCAACAAGATTGATAGTGTTTCAACTTTAATGAAAAGCTCTAGCGGCAGCAGTTTGAGTGATTCAGAGAACCTGCCTGTGACATACGATATAACTGAGAACCAGCCTGCAAAATGCATTACTGAGAACAAACCTGTGAAATATGACATTACTGAGAAAGTACTGCAGGAAAAATCATGGAAAGATGATGAAAATAGCCAAGAGAAATTTTCGTCTGCTCCGAATGAAAATTGCGGCCTTTCGGAGAGATATATCAAGAGGCAGGGCAGTAATACATCTAGCAGTGAGGGTAGTGTAAATGAGGAAAGTTTTCCGGTAGTTTCTAGTGTTAATATGAGCTTTGATGAACCTTTGTACTCTCCAAGTAAGATTATAACTACTCCAGAGAAAGTTTCAGCTGGTAGTGGAGCAGGTTGGAAGGGAAGAAATACCCCACCCATCATTCCACCACCCCCTTATAACCCTAACAAGACCGGTGTGCGGCACAGCTCTCGCAGCTCGACCAATTCCCCTAAAATGTCGAGTGGACACTCAAGTGATTCAGAAAAATATGCAAATGGAGACAAGAATATCGCGGATGAGAAGCAGAAGGCTCCGAAGTTTGCGGCAACAAATCGTCGCTCGAGCACTGTCGATGAAATGTTGTTTGATGATTTTGTACTAGAACCTGAGCCGCAGCCAGTTGTGGCAAGTACGGAAGATGATAGTGTTTTCAATAAAAGAAAAACACTTCTTCCAATGGGAGATCTTATATCCTTTGATGAACCGGAACTAGAAGATTTCCATCCTAAACGGTTAATAAATCGCAGAAATTTAAAAAACAGCGAAAAATCTGGTGAGAAATCTTACACCAGTGTCAGTAGTGTAGGATCATCAGAATTGGAATTCGGTGAAGGAGGTTTAAATAATCAAACTAGTGTAGATTCATCCGAGCCGGAATATGATCATGACCGGCAATCCCGCCGACTTAATTCAATGGGTTCAGACAAGTCATGGAGTTCTAATTATAGTCTAGACAGTCAACCAGACGACCTGACGATGGAATGCATGGGTTTCATGAAATTATTTGTGGACAAAATATTCAATCCCAGGTGAGTTTTTGTAATGGTAATTTTTAGCTCTGTTGATTAGAGATCAGCAGCACTTATGTCATGACATGTGATCCTTCAGTATGATTGTCCGTCCGTCCGTCTGTCTATCCGTCCGTCCGTCCGTAAACCTTTTTGTGGTGACTGCTCCTCTTACATGACTGTCACCTGGATGTATTTAACTGATACATTATGGTCATTGGGTTTTTCTATATCCTGATTACTCTAACCCCAGCCCACTGCCAAATTGTATTCCTACCATGAACCTTATGATAGCTGCACAATTTACCCTACCCACCTACCTAGATGGTAGTGTGAGGTATATGTGTGCAAATAAAAATAAGTGGCAAGTTGTATCACAAACACTGAGCTCTGTCAATAAAATGAACAGTCTTTAGTTGGAGAATAATTGTCCGCCTGGGGTGCAGTCTATTAAAATTGGAAAATAAATCAGTTTTGAATTCAGAAAAGATGTCTAAAGACATTTGCTTGAGATGCAAAACAGAAGTTCCCAAATTTAATCACACGCAAGCACGCACCCATAGTCTACACTCAAATTTGGCCAACATATTTTTTTTCTTTCTTATTATTGAGGCACAGCTAGGATCTATGAATCTAAGAATTAAACGCACACACACATCTTAAGAAGCGATTTGTTGACAAAATGGTCAATCCCAGGTAGTTTTTATAATGGAAACTTTTGTGTCGCCCACAATAGCAGTCACTTTTCGGGCGGCAGCAGGCGGCGGCCACATTTTAAATCAACTATATCTCAACAACCGCTGCTCGAATTTTTCTGAAACTTTGTCAGATGCTTTGTTGGGTCAAGGAACATCACGTAATGCCAAAATTACCAAGGTCAAGGTCATATTTTGCTTCTTGGTTATGTAACAATCTTTGTTAGGTATCTTAACCTCAGTTAACTTATGTGATTGCCTCACTTCATGTCTTTGATACTTGGTCATATGTATTGTTGGCATTGGTGGACATCGCTGAACAACAAAAAATACCAAGGTCAAGGTCATGTTTTGCGTTATTTACCCGAAACATCAGTTTGGTTAGGTAAGTTAACCTAAGTTAACTTTTTCTATTAACTTTTAATTTCTTTGTTTGATACTTCATCATTTGTATTGTTGGCATTGGTGGACATCACTGAACGACAAAAATTACCAAGGTCAAGGTCATATTTTCCTCAAACTTAACCTTGGTTAGGTAACTTAACCTCAATTAACTTTATGTGATTGTCTCACTTTATGTCTTTGATATTTGATCATAATTATGACATCGCTGAATGACAAAAAAATACCAAGGTCAAGGTCATATTTTCCATTATTTTTCCAAAGCTACACCCTGGTTAAACCACTTGACCTCAATACAATTAACTTCTTATGATTACCTGGCTTTTAGGCCAAAAATAAAATTATGTTTGTTTCCCCTTCCCGACCGACCCACCGAAATTGCCGCGACCCGAATTATTTTTTCGACACTGGCGAAAAAAAAATAATTTTTTGGCGATTTTTTTTTTTTTTTTTTTTTTGTATAGGGTGGGTACGAGTGTCTGACCAAAGAATGTATTCCAGTTTTGATCTCAAATAAAAGAAATGAAATAAAAAAATTTTTTTACCTACCTACCTACCCAACCCTTTTTTGCATGGGTCGGGAAGGGGAAACAAACATAATTTTATTTTTGGCCTTATTTGTTTGATACTTGGTCATATGACGTGCTGTCTTTGGTGGACATCATTTAAGCACAAATTTAATCAAATACATGTATTTCATATGCAGTTTGCCACGGTGGGCGAGACACCCTCAGACCGAGGTCTTGTTAGTTCTACTGATCAGAGATCAGCAGCGCTTATGCCATGGTGTGTCATTCGTCAGTGTGTCGTCTGATCGTCCGTCTGTCTATCTGTCCCTCCGTAAGCCTGTTTGTGGCGACTCTCCTCTGAAACACTACCACCTGGACGTGTTATCTTTCAGCAGGATGTATAACGCTGTCATCCATTCATATTACTGGACATGACTGTGTCACCAGGATGTATTTAACTGATACATTATGGTCATTGGGTTCACCTTATCACCCCAGCCCCCTCCCAGAATGTATTCCTACCATGAACTTTACGATAGCTGAATGATTTACCCCAACCACCTACACAGATGGTAGTGGGTGATCTGTGTGTGCAAATTAACCCTTAACCCCTAAGCATGACTATACCAGGCTTTGCGTCCATTGTAAACCAAGATCAGCATGCAAGTCTTGTCAATAAAATAAGCAATCATTAGTCAGAGGATAACTGCTTGTCCGTCTGGGGTTCAGTCTGTTAGAATTGGCGAATAAATCAGTTTTAAAATCAGAAAGGATGTCTGAAGACATTTAGATGAGATGCAAAACAGAGGTTCCTACATTTAATCAAACACAAGCACGCACCCACAGTCTACACTCAAATTTGGCCAAAATTCTCTTTTAGTAATGAGGCACAGGGTATACAAGAAAACTGTGATACAAAGTATCACATAGCAGCATAAAGATAATTTCTATGATAGAATATGTAATGGAATTGGGAATAATGAAATGAAGAAACAAGACATTTTAATGTTTAAGAGATATGAGAAAATGGAAATTTTATTTATCCTTCCGGAAAAATGGATTGTCCTTCAGTCTATATACAGAAAATGTAAACACCAGTTGATGAACAAAGTGATCCCTATATACCTGCTATGCTACCACGCAACACAAAATGCACTCTTTTTGTGTTTAACGACATTTATGCAACTAGAAATCTTGACAGTGTCTCCAATTCAAAAACACCTGCAAGTGCAGCCTCACTCCTCTAAAGGCCTTATAGTGCCAAATGATGCATTTGTTTTAAAAACATTATTCTTACATAAATGCTGCAGGACATCTTCAGTCAGCTGTTTTAATGCACACACTGTGCAGGGCACGAAAATTCCACTCATCCGCTCGTATTGACGAGTGAAATTTGAATCCGGACGAGTGAAACCTATGAATCAGTCGTCCGAGAGGACGAGTAACATTTCAGTACAAAAAAATAGTTCTTACACTATGAAAATTCCACTCATCCGCTCGTATTGACGATTGAAATTCGAATCCGGACGAGTGAAACCTATGAATCAGTCGTCCGAGAGGACGAGTAACATTTCAGTAGAAAAAAACAACAAAAAAATAGTTCTTACATAGTGTATTAAGCGTTTAAATGCAGTAAACTCTCTTTATTCAGCGATAAAATGCAATTTAAGTCAACCATATGTTGGGAAATTGATGCATTTCCGTTTTCGGACATTCTTAAATGCGGCTCCCGTTCTAATTTCACAGAGTGCGAATGTTACGGTATTTGATGTTATACAAATAACACACTTTCACGGGGTAAATCTTATAATGAAGATAGATGGGCCAACTTTGGAAAATTAGGCCAAATAATACGTGTGGTTCTGGTTTCCCGACCGACCCTGTTTTAAGGGGTCGACCCTAAACATTTAATGACCCTTCAAAAAAAAAGAAAAAATATATACTTTTTTTTTTTTAGATTTTGCATTTGATGTTTTATTTTCTTCTTTTTATTTTTAATTATTTTTCTATCGGTTCTGTATCTGATGATATCAACAAACATATAGTTAAGATTATTTATTTATTTTGTATAGAAGTATAGTGGAAAAAAAACCACAAAATATAAAATAAAATATTTTTAGAAAATAGAGTATTTTCCCTACCCACCTACCCTATTATTTTTTTAGCATGTAATAGGAACCGAGCATGTAATTTTATTTGGCCTTATAATCCAACAGAAAGTACTGTAAAATGGCTAAATTCTGGGAAAGGGATAGGACATGTGTGCACAGGCCCCACGGGCAAATATGGTCAAAGGAGGCGACAGTCTGACTCTACCTCTGCTAGTGATTCAGACGAGATCAACGTGGGGTGTAAGCCAGAGTAACTGTAAATGGCCATGATCAGGCTAGTGAACTATATAATATGAATATAGTCATCTATAATACTATAAGTTTCATAATTATAAAGAAAACAACACTTTATGATGTTTCCATTTGTTTTATTTATATAATGTGTTAAATGATGGTATAACGTTTACAATCAGAGCAGGATGAGTAAACATCCTACAAGGACGAGTGACATGTCAATGCCATTCGTCCTACGAGTATACAGTCAAATATATTTCGTCCCCTGCTGTGGTTCCTTACTATATTATCTTTCTAATCCATAAAGCTAGGAACCACATGCCTGTATTTTTCTGATGCAGTAAAGTCGGCTATTTATAGCTCAGCGTGTCGTCATCATCGTTGTCGTCGTCTGCGTCCCCTGGTTAAAGTTTGCATGTAAGCTTGTATCTCCCAAACCACATTACATAATGGATTGAAACTTCACACTTATTCAGCATCATAAGTTGACACCACAGAGTCGCGTGACACCACAGAGTCAGGTGACACCACAGAGTCAGGTGATATAACTCTTGCTTTTGTTTTGACAGAATTATGGCTCTTTTCATACTTAGAAAACTTGGTCAAAGTTTGTATGTAAGCTTGGTTAAAGTTTGTATGTAAACTTGTATCTCCCGAACCACTTTACATAATGGATTGAAACTTCACATATGTATTCAGCATCATAAGATGCCACCATTTAGTTAGGTGATATAACTCTTGCTTTTGTTTTTACCAAATGATGGCCCCTTTTATACTTAGAAAACTTGGTTAAAGTTTGTATGTAAGTTTGTATCTTCCAAACCACTTTACATAATGGATTTCACACGCATTCATCATCATTAGATGACACCACAGAGTCAGATAACGTAACTCCTGCTTTTATTTTGACGGAATTATAGCCCCTTTCATACTTAGAAAACTTGGTTAAAGTTTGTATGCTGGCTTGTATCTCGCAAAGAACTTAACATAATAGATTATATCTTCACACATGCATTGGGCATCATAACACAACACACATCACAGAGCCAGGTTCTATAACTTTTGCATCTATTTAAACAAAATTATGGCTCCTTTTATACTTAAGAAATTTGGTTGAAGTTTGTATGTAAATTTGTTTCTTGCAAAGTACTTTACATAGTGGATTAAAACTTCACATATGCATTCAGCATCATTAGACACCACAGAACCAGATTCTATAACTCATGCTTTTATTTTAGCAAAATTATGGCCTCTTTAATTCATTGAAAATTTGGTTAAATTTGTATGTAATCTTACATCTCCATAATTGATTGAAACTGACACATATTGTAGTTGACATCTTGTATAGCATATGTTTTTATTATACCCCCGCTAAACGAAGTTTAGGGTGGTATACTGGTTTCACCCTGTCCGTCCGTTTGTCCGATCGCTGTACGTCCATCTGTCTGTCAGTCTGTCTGTGTGTAGACGCAACTTTTTCCGCTCCATAACTCCTCTCCCTCTAAGGCAAATCTCATGAAACTTAATAGTTGAACTGCCTATTGATTTTGAGGTCAGTAGGTCAGAGGTCAAGGTCATCATGACCTGATAATGAAAACCCTTGTCTGCTTCATAACTCTTCTCCCCACTGAAGCAAATCTTATGAAACTTAATAGGTGAACTGCCTATGGTGAGAGGATGACCCCTATTGATTTTAAGGTCAGTAGATCAAAGGTCAAAGGCACCGGGCCCCTATAATGAAAAACCTTGTTCGCTCCATGACTCATCTCCCGCTGAAGCAAATCTCATGAAACTTCATAGGTGAACTGCCTGTGGTGAGTGGATTACCCTTATTGATTTTGAGGTCAGTAGGTTAAATGTCAAGGTTATCAGGACCCAATAAAGAAAAAATTGTCCGCAGCATAACTCCTCTCTCCCTGAAGCAAATCTCATGAAACTTCATGTGTGTGTGTGTGTTTGTAGTTCTAAGGTTTATAGTCCGTCCACCAACGAACACGTCAAGGTATACCTGACGCGATGGGCACAATAGAGTCTGGACTTTTAAAGGTGTAATTTTGAATTTTGAAGCTTATATAGACCTTGCCAACGGGTCTGTTTAAAGCCTAAATATGTGTTAAAAGCGGTGTCAACAACATTGGTTAATTCAACCTAATTTCGTGTATTGACACCTTCCGGTCCTAGCTTTGTTTGGCGTTGTGTTATATGTGGTGCGTGCTTGTTTTGTAGTGTTATGATTATGTTTGATCATATCATATTTGCTGGGGTTTGTTGAGGGGTATGCCTGTACCACGCCATCTTGGGGATGATTAGCGTGTCCATTTGCAGCATACTAATACTTATGGTCATCGAACTGGGGCCTGTTCGGTTATTACTGTGTTGTATGTTTATACGTGTTGGGGCATTTTGTTGGTGTAAAGTTTGATGGGTGCTATGCCTGGGGCATAGCGTGTGCGTCTGGTTTGAGGTACTGTGGCAGCAATTCTACATCTTGTTCGCGCAAGGGGGTTGCTACCACGGGGAGGGAAAGGCTAATTATGGTCAATAACGGTTTCCAGTCAAGACTGCCCCTGTGGGTTGTGGATCACAGGTTGGTGATGAAAGGGACCGTAGGGAGGCGCTCCTTAGTCCTAAATGGGTATGTGCCGTGTTTACTGGTTTTATAATTAACATTACTTTGTACTTAATTATGAAATATTACACTATTATTACTGTATTTGTTGGATTTTAAGACGGTCACATCCCTTGTGGTATAATGCACAATAAAAATTTAAAGTTTTTGTATGGCTTCTATTGGTATACTTATTTGTTTACTTATTTGTTGTTGTTGTTTTGTTTTTTTGTTTTTTTAAAAATTTGTTATAATACAAAAATCAAATGTCTAAAAGTGGCCTAACATGTGCTATTCCTACTATAACACCGCTCGATAATTCCATGGGACGCGTTTATTGTTTTTACTTATTCGACCGACGCGAGTGCCAAAGGTTGCTTAACCCTTTCGCTTGTTTGTAGTTTCGTTACCGGTTTGTTGGATCTTCGTGTCCATGCTTTAGAACAAAACTATTACTTTTGGTGTGCGACGCGGTCGTGGTATCGAACCTTTTGTTAACAGTAATTACTTATATAGACAATTTTAAGATTTCATTCCTACACATCAACGTACATTCATGCACAAAGTATACATATATATATACGAATATTGGATGATAACATATAGTAGGTAAATATATATAAAGATAATTGTAAGATTTCAAACATACGCATAGACATCCATACATACACATAGTAGATTATACAGAATATACCATTATAGATAGTTATTATATTTCATACACACACATACACATAAACACTTCACATATTTACTAGATTTTTCATCTTGAATGCGTCGACCTTAACCTTTCGTGTTCTACTGGCCTGGCCTGACCTACTGGGATGTCCTACTTTAAAACATTTGTTGAAGGCCGAATTTCTAAGCTACGTTGGTCAAGGTCGAGGTTAGTGTCAAGGTCAGGTCTTTCCAATTGAGCGCATGCGCGGACTGGAAGGAAATCATGAAACTTAATAGGTGAACTGCCTGTGGTGAGTGGATTACCCTTATTGATTTTGAGGTCAGTAGGTCAAATGTCAAGGTTATCAGGACCCAATAAAGAAAAAATTGTCTGCAGCATAACTCCTCTCTCCCTGAAGCAAATCTGATGAAACTTCATAGGTGAACTGCCTGTGGTGAGTGGATGACCCCTATTGATTTTGAGATCAAAGGTCAAGGTCACTGGGACCCGATAATGAAAAACCTTGACCACACCATAAAAATCTCATGAAACTTCAAAGATGAACTTTTTGTGGTGACAGAATGAACCCTTTTGATTTTGAGATCAGTAGGTCAAGGGTGAAGGTCACTAGCACCAGATAATGAAAAAAACTTGTTTGCTCCATAACTCCAGTCCCCCTGAATGAAGCAAATTGATTGTGAGGTCAGTAGGTCAAAGGTCAAGGTCACCGGGCCCTGATAATGAAAACCTTGTCTGCTCCATAACCCTCTTCCCCTGAAGCATATCTCATGAAACTTCATAGGTAAATTGCCTGTGGTGAGAGGATGACCTCTATTGATTTTGATTTTAAAAGCATTGAGCGGGGGTGTATTTGTTAGCTTTTGGCCTACAGTTTTAGTTTTATTCAAGCTCAATGTAATTATATATGATCCTATTCTATGTATATAAGAAGAAAAAATGCATGATATATGCGGAAATATCGGGGCACAGTACCTTTATTTACTTGCAGATCCTCGGTAAAAATAGCAGATATTTGTGGGGAAAATAGACATTTTGAAGAAAAAATTACTTCCTATGAACAGCTTTTTTACAAAACTTCTGCATTGTTAGCAAATAACGTGTACTTCAAGATAATAAAAAAAATGCTTGTCACCAATGCAGTTTAAACCCTAACATTTCTGAAACTGTTTGTGTTTTGGAGTATATAAAAAGAGCAGCCCCCACCCCTCCACCACCCCAACAACTTTTTTTTTTACAAATATTTCTGAGTTATTTTAGTAAATTCTTACACATAGCTTCTTATACATGTATGTTGCCAGGATAAGAGATAATTAGGTCGGCAGGAAATTCAAGATGGCCGCCACGACTAAAAATAAATTTTCAAAATACAAGTTTGTAGCGACTTCTTCTTGAAAACTATAAGTGATATTGATATGGGACTTTTTCTAAAATGATCAGCATGACATGATGTTGGTCCTTGTCAAAAATTGTTTTGATTCAACTTTAAACATTGCTGCCAGCGGCCATCTTTGTTTACATAGAGTTATATAGTAAAAACTTGTAGCGACTACTCCTTTGAAACTACTTGGCGGATTTTCATGACACTTTACAGGAATGTTGCTCTTAATGTCTAATTGATCCTAGCAAAATTTCAGGTCGGCCAGAAATTCAAGATGGCCGCCACAGCTAAAAATAGATTTTTAAAAAAGAAGTTTGTAGCGACTACATCTTGAAAACTATAAGTGATATTGATATGGGACTTTTTGTAAAATGATCAGCATGACATGATGGTTAACAGAGTCAAACATTATTTTGATTCGACGTTATATAATGAAAACTTGTAGCGACTACTCCTCTAAAACTACTTGACGGATTTTCATGAAACTTCACAGGAATGTTGCTCTTGATGTCTAATTGATCCTAGCAAAATTTCAGGTTGGCCAGAAATTCAAGATGGCCGCCACGCTTAAAAATAATTTTTTAAAAAACAAGTCTGTAGCGACTACTTCCTGAAATCAAAATCAATCAGTAGAGTTTCAAGGTCATTGACCTCTTGTTATTACATATTTCTGTGTTGTTTTAGTCAGTTCTTACACATATATGTTGCCCCCTCGCCCCTAACCCCCCCCCCCCCCCCCCCCCCCCCCCCCCCCCCCCCCCCCCCCCCCCCCCCCCCCCCCCCCCCCGCCTCTCCCCACCCACCACCCCCACGAGAAACTGAATATAATTATACTTTTTTTTTTTTTACATATTTCTGTGTTGTTTTTGTCAATTCTTGCACATAGCTTCTTACACATATGTGTTTCCCCTTCCCCACACACCCCCACTCTCCCCTCACCCACCCCACTCTTACACATATGTGTTTCCCCACCCCCACACACCCCCACTCTCCCCACACCCACCCCACTCGAAACTCAATATATATATTTTTTTACATATTTCTGTGTTGTTTTGGTCAGTTCTTACACATAGCTATGTTTTAAAATGACAGCAATTTTGGTTTAAAACAGATAAAAATAATAAAATTTCACACATAATTTTATAATCGGCCCGAGTTTCTATACAAGCCCCGTCCCCCAACCCCACCCCACATTGTTTTAACCTTGTTTTCTGATGGTATATACTAGCTATATAATTTATTATTCTCTGAAAAATCGAATAGTCGAGCTGTGCTGTTCTCCGACAGCTCTTGTTATTTACTTGCATATCCTCAAAAAAACGACTGACATGTTTGCGCGAAAAAGAGGCATATAAACAACTCTAGGAAATGTCCTTAAAACATTTATGGCTGGTTTGAAAATTGTTGGACTGGATTTCTCTTAACACTCACCCTTCTCGTAGGAATTGAATTGAATTGAATTGGATTTTATAGTCGCACCAACAGCTAAGGTCATATGGCGACTTTCCAGCTTCAACTGGTGGAGGAAGACCCCAGGTGCCCCTCCGGGCAATTTTCGTGCACGGGCGGGCACCTGGGTAGAACCACCGACGTTCCGCAAGCCAGCTGGATAGCTTCCTCACATAAAGATTCCTAGGCCCCTGAGGGATCGAACCTACAGCGGTGAGGGGCAAGTGATTGCAAGTCAGAGACTCTAACCACTCGGCCACGGACGCCCCCCTTCTCGTAGGAGTAACACGACAACTGTAAATCTCATTGTTATAAACTGTCATATGGAAGACTTGTGTAAGTTACAAACACCGACAGCTGTAAATCTTGTTGTTATACACTGTCACATGGAAGACTTTTGTAAGTTACAAAACTGACAGCTGTAAATCTTGTTGTTAATACACTGTTATAGGGAAGACTTGTGTAAGTTACAAACACTGACAACTGTAATCTCATTGGTATACACTGTTACATGGAAGACTTGTGTAAGTTTATTATTTATTGGTATAAGCCATTGGACGACTGACTGACTGACCTTATTAACATTAATTAATAACAAACACTTCACCTTCAACTTATAATACGATACATAAGGAACTACACCTTTAAAATATAGCAATCTCTCGTCACAGACTTGCGCCAGTCTATTATGGTCACATTACATATGCCAAACTGATCCCAGATCGTTTACACAAACTATACAGTACATATAAAGCAGACACAATACTTCCCGACTACTGAATAAGCAAAGGAGATACGATTTTATATCTACTATTTTAGCATACAACCACCCAGTATTCTCCCTTATATAATACACTTTCCTTCGACGGAATTACTTAAGCAACTTTCAGGGGTGATAATTAAAAATAAACTGTATTAAACAAATGTTATTATTTCTAAGATATAAAATGTCATCCCTACTGCACCAGCTCCACCAATCACGTCATATTTTAAACAGAACACCATCAGTGTGATACCTAGCCGTCCGCGAAAAACCCGGGTATGGGAAACATGTATCCATTAACATTTTTATTCAAGGTATCACTCAGGATAAGATCTCCTTTAACTATCAAAAGTACAAACGTTTCAATAATCAATGGAACCAATACAGCCTGGACAACATCAATATCCTGAAATGCCTTCAAGTCCATAATATGTAAGTTACTGCAACAGGATTTACTAAGAATCTAAAATTTGAACATGTTAACTGTTCAGTCATCCAACGCTGAATGGCAAAAACTGGCATTCTACAGGCCACGTGCACTCCACTGAGAGTGCGCCCCCTATGAGAATCACTCACATAAAGAGAAATCAATTTCCGTCTAATTCGCTTCTCTCAAGCGACAATAATGTCATTTTCCTAATATATTTTTTCTGTTGATGTTTTGGACTTTTTATAATCGTCCTGCGGAATAATGACACACAAACAATGACAACTACTTCCTTCACAAATCTCATGAAACTTCATAGGTGAACTGCTTGTGGTGAGAGGACGACCACATATGTATTTGAGGTCAATAGGTCAAAGGTCAAGGTCACTGGCAATGAAAAACCTTGTCCGCTCCATAACTCCTCTTCCCCTGAAGCAAATCTCACGAATCTTCATAGGCGAACTGCCTGTGGTGAGAGGACGACCCTTATCCCTGGCCGAATGGTTAACAACATTGCATTGTAAACAAGTTCGCCTTTCACCGCTGCAGGTTCGATTCCCACTGGGAGCTCGACTTGTAAGTGAGGAAGTGTCGATTCTTATGGATGGCGGGATTATGGTTCTACCCAGGAAAAGTGGGTGGTTTGCATCCACGACAAAAAAAATCTAAACTTTATATATAACCTTGCATGTGTTGAAAATGACTTAAAACACCATACAAACAAACAAACAAAACGGTGACTACTACTTCCTTCTGTCGTTTCAATGCAGCTTTTGGACTTTCGATAACCATCACGTGGGATGATGACACACAAAACAAGGAGATACACTTTCCTCTGTCGGTTTCAAGTGTTTTGTTGTCAGAGCCGTTCAGTAAAATTAATTCTCAGAACACAAGGAGTTGGGCAATAAAGTATTCTATCGACCAACGGATGTTCCACCGCCAAGTTCATTGACGCCTCTTGACAGGTTGACATGTTAATTGACAGATTAATTTCTTGCTCTTAACTTCCAATCTTCTGAATATTGTCTTTTTATGCTCTCAAAAATAATTCCGGAAGACTTATGTAGGTTACAAACATTGACAACTGTAAATCTCATTGTTATAAACTGTCATATGGAAGACTTGTGTAAGTTACAAACACCGACAGCTGTAAATCTTGTTGTTATACACTGTCACATGGAAGACTTTTGTAAGTTACAAAACTGACAGCTGTAAATCTTGTTGTTAATACACTGTTATAGGGAAGACTTGTGTAAGTTACAAACACTGACAACTGTAATCTCATTGGTATACACTGTTACATGGAAGACTTGTGTAAGTTACAAACACTGACAACTGTAAATCTCATTGGTGTCCACTGTTACATGAAAGACTCGTATAAGTTACAAACACTGACAACTGTAAATCTCATTGGTATACACTGTTATACAGAAGACTTATGTAGGTTACAAACACTGACAGCTGTATATCTCATTGGTATACACTGTTACATGGAAGACACGTGTAAGTTACAAACACTGACAACTGTAAATCTCATTGGTATACACTGTTACATGAAAGACGTGTGTAAGTTACAAACACTGACAACAGTAAATCTCATTGTTATACACTGTTATACGAAAGACTTATGTAGGTTACAAACACTGACAGCTATAAATCTCATTTGTTATACACATGTAGGTTACAAACACTGATAGCTGTAAATCTCATTGGTATACACTGTTACATGGAAAACACGTGTAAGTTACAAACACTGACAACTGTAAATCTCATTGGTATACACTGTTACATGGAAAACACGTGTAAGTTACAAACACTGACAACTGTAAATCTTGTTGTTATACCCCGTGTGGTTCCGGGGGCCACGTTTGTTTACGGGGCAAAGAATAGGGCCACTGCAGATCCCGTTGGAGGGGAAGGCAGAGGGGTAGAACCTCCCAAATTCATGTTCATTTTATAATTTTTTGTTCATGCTCATTAAAGGTCTTCATCATGACCCCTGCATTGATACAGGTGCCATCACGCTCATATCACTAGAGCAGTGGCAGAAAAACAATAACGTGGCTCCAGCGTAAATTTGCAGCAACTCTGCAGTTCAGGGTGAGAAGGTTCTAGGCCCGTTCTTCATATTTTATCTCGATGTACATATAGGATGAGCCTGGCATGTTCATTCCTGTTAGGCGCCATATAACCTTTCATGTGTTGGTGCGCCTTAAAACCCCAATTCAATTCAATGTTGTTATACTCTGTTATAGGGAAGACTTGTGTAGGTTACAAACACTGACAACTGTAAATCTCATTATTATACACTGTTATACGGAAGACTTGTGTAAGTTACAAACACTGACAGCTGTAAATCTCATTGTTATACACTGTTATACGGAAGACTTGTGTAAGTTACAAACACTGACAGCTGTAAATCTCATTAGTATACACTGTTATAGGGAAGATTTAAGTAGGTTACAAACACTGACAACTGTAAATCTCATTGTTATACACTGTTATAAGGAAGACTTGTGTAGGTTACAAACACTGACAACTGTAAATCTCATTGTTATACACTGTTATAGGGAAGCAGGGATGAAGCTTAACATTTGTGGACTAAGAACCAGCTGGGCCCCTAGCTTGCAAAAGTTAGGGGGCCCAGCTTCAGAATCAGTAGCCCAGAGTGTCGCGTGTCACTTTATTCAGGGAGTAAGTATACGATGTACTTATATTATGTATACGTATTACTTACTAAATGCTTTATTATACCAATCTTCGGAAGGAAACTTTGTTCTGACTAGTTCTCCTGAACCCCTGGCCGGATTAAACGAAACTTTTTAGGGATGATCAATTCCATGTCTAGTTGTGCAAATCATTACTGTGTTCCGGTTGAATGATTTTTGGCAGAGTTATGGCCCTTTAAAGGTTTTAATACACAAATTTTGTTCTGACTAGTTCTCCTGAACCCCTGGCCAGATTTAAACAAAACTTTATAGGGATGACCAATTCCATGTCTAGTTGTGCAAATCATTGCCGTGTTCCGGTTGAATGATTTTTGGCAGAATTATAGCCCTTTAAAGGTTTTAATACACAATTTTGTCTGAACTAATTCTCCTGAGCCCCTCGCCAGATTTCAATGAATCTATGCAGGGATGATCAGCACCAAGCCTAGTTGTGCATGTCAATGTCGCGTTCCAATTTACAGATATTTGACCCTTTAAAGGACTTTGATACCACAATTTTTTTCCGGGCTAGTTCTCCTGAGCCCCTGGCTGGATATAGACGATACTTGACAAGGATGATCAGTATCAAGCCTAGTTGTGTATATCGTCGTCATATTACAGTTGAATGATTTTTGGCAGAGTTATGGCCCTTTAAATGTTTTAATACACAAACTTTGTCCAGATCAGTCTCTTCTGAACTCTTTGCCAGATTTCAGCGAATCTTGGCGGTGATGATTAGTACTAAGCCTAGTTGCACCTGTCATTGCCATGTTCTGGTTGAATGAATTTTGTCAGTTATGAGCCCTTAAAGGTTTTAATACACAAAATTGTCTAGACTAGTTCTCCTGAACCTCTGACAGGATTTCAACGAAACTTTGCAGGGATGATAAGTACCAAGCCTAGTTGCATATATCGTCACCATGTTCCGGTTGAATGATTTTTGAAAGACTTATGGCCCCTTATACATAAACTTTATCTTGAGCCAGTAGAGCCTCTTGTTTTTAGAATTAATTGTATAAATTCCAAAATCAATATGTCTTATATACCCTTAATGGATGAGTGTGCGTTCTATATGGGACAATTTGTAAATGGCGAGTATATAAAATCACGGTACAACTGCATGCTAATATACTGATGACTGTGTATGCTTTTTCATAGTTGATTTAAAGAAGGTAACTCAGGCTTTGGGGCTAAATTTGTTTCAAACAGAAAAAAAAGATATAGAAAGTTTCGGACCCTCACTAAGATTTATACAGATCGGACCCTCACTAATATTGATACAGATTGGACCCTCACTAAGATTGATACAGATCGGACCCTCACTAAGATTGATACAGATCGGACCCTCACTAAAATTGATACAGATCGGACCCTCACTAAGATTGATACAGATCGGACCCTCACTAAGATTGATACAGATCGGACCCTCACTAATATTGATACAGATCGGACCCTCACTAAGACTGATACAGATCGGACCCTCACTAATATTGATACAGATTGGACCCTCACTAAGACATACAGATCGGACCCTCACTAAGATTGATACAGATTGGACCCTCACTAAGATTGATACAGATCGGACCCTCACTAATATTGATACAGATTGGACCCTCACTAAGATTGATACAGATCGGACCCTCACTAAGATTGATACACAGGGCTTCCGTTAACGGGCGTACGGCCGTAAATTACGTCCAAAAATCGTAGTTGTACGGCGAAATTTAACATCAAAGGCGTACAGTGTACTTCTAAAAACTTCAAAGTACGTTGCGATTCTTTACTAAGGACGTCCGATAACCTGTAAATTACCGATTATAGCCCCGCCCATCTAATCTAATTTCATTTGAGACTGCCGACGTAACAAGTTGTAAAGCAATTAAAACTCATTGGAGCTTGTAATTGACAGGTGAAACCGGTTTTGTCCAGTTTTTATCAAGGGTCACACGCATGTCTGGTGAGAGGAGAGAGTGTTAATTAGATAATTGGCCTAGCCGCGCATTTCACAAAATGAAAGTAGCAATATAATCTCGATGCCAAATTGCTTAATTTATATTCATTAACCACAAAGTTAAAACTCCTTACACAAACAGATTATACTTTTAGGCTATTTCTTTTATATCTTTGTGTCATTTTTCTATGTATTTATCAAAGTTACAAATAGTAACGAAGTACTGATAGACAAACAATATTTAATAATCTCTAACCTAGGGGAAAGAACTCTTCGCGAATGGAGACTAAATACGGAAGTGAAATTATCACTGGCAAAAACAATCGATTGCTTTGATAATAAATTAAAGAATCTGTTACATTTATTTCTACACTTGACAGTTTTACATACCTTTCATTAATGTATGCCAATTTAAAAGCTTTCCTGGACTGATAAATTGAAAACTGTTTGCAAAATGCAATTCACTGTATAAAACTTGTGGGTGGGGTATGGTACGCAAATTAAGTATTTTTAGTTTGAAACCGTTTATATAATGTCATCAAATATTTTCTTTTATAAACATATAGGTGATTATAAATATTCTTTTTTACTTTTTAACAATTTAGATGTGTTGTTTCCCTCACCACCATGCGGAATCACTGACTCAAAGACGGAGTATGAATGCCATGCCCAAACACTTGAACTTCCTAAATTTTCCCCATGAACTTCCAAATTTGATACACAGGAAGTTCGAACTTCCTAAATTTGAACCTTAGTGGAAGCCCTGGATACAGATCGGACCCTCACTAAGATTGATACAGATTGGACCCTCACTAAGATTGATACAGATCGGACCCTCACTAAAATTGCTACAGATCGGACCCTCACTAAGATTGATACAGATCGGACCCTCACTAAGATTGATACAGATCGGACCCTCACTAAAATTGATACAGATTAGACCCTTACTAAGATTGATACAGATCGGACCCTTACTAAGATTGATACAGATCGGACCCTCACTAAAATTGATACAGATTGGACCCTCACCAAGATTGATACAGATCGGACCCTCACTAAAATTGATACAGATTGGACCCTCACTAATATTGATACAGATCGGACCCTCACTAAGATTGATACAGATTGGACCATCACTAATATTGATACAGATCGGACCCTCACTAAGATTAATACAGATCGGACCCTCACTAAGATTGATACAGATCGGACCCTCACTAAGATACAGATCGGACCCTCACTAAGATTGATACAGATCGGACCCTCACTAAAATTGATACAGATCGGACCCTCACTAAGATTGATACAGATCGGACCCTCACTAAGACTGATACAGATCGGACCCTCACTAAGATTGATACAGATCGGACACTCACTAAGACTGATACAGTTCGGACCCTCACTAAGATTTATACAGATCGGACCCTCACTAAGATTGATACAGATCGGACCCTCACTAAGATTGATACAGATCGGACCCTCACTAAGATTGATACAGATCGAACCCTCACTTAAATTGATACAGATCGGACCCTCACTAGGATTGATACAGATCGGACCCTCACTAAGATTGATACAGATCGGACCCTCACTAAAATTGATACAGATCGGACCCTCACTAAGACTGATACAGATCGGACCCTCACTAAGATTGATACAGATTGGACCCTCACTTAAATTGATACAGATCGGACCCTCACTAAGATTGATACAGATCGGACCCTCACTAAAATTGATACAGATCGGACTGAACTCAGTGTACTTATATACATAAGGCAACATAATTTGTGTAATAAATCAAGGTTCATAAGTAATTTTACCAAAAAAAATTCCTGCATTTTAATTGGTCTAGTTTTGTTTGTTGTTTTATTTCAAGTTACTGAGAAACATAACTCAGTCGTTTCAAGCAAAATATGTATTTCTTAGATCACTGTTTCTAGTCAGACCTGGCGGAATTTTTTTATTGGTGTAGATATTCTGACAAAAGTCGGTATATAATGGATGGCAGATGAATGGGAAAGAGAGTACACACTTGCAAAATAGTGTTGTTCCTGAGCAGATTAAAAAATAAACTAAGCAGATTATAACTGTCCAAGCCGTTGACATTCTTGAGTATAGCCGGTAACATTTTTTTAGTCGAAGCCGGTGATTTTTAGCTCGACTGGCCAAGGGCAATAGGGCCTTCATTTTTAGCTCTACTGGCCTTCTTGAGCAATCTCAACCAAATTTACGTGTTTTTTTTTATTATTATTGTAAATAATCTTCTTTTTTTTTTTATTGTTTTTCAAAAAAAAAATCAAACTTTTTTTTTTTTTTTTCAATTTCTTTTGATTGATTATTATTTTTGATTGATTTTTAGCTCGACTGATCAGAGATCAGCAGAGCTTTTGCCCTGGTGCGGCGTCCGTCGTGTCGTCCGTCTGTCCGTCTGTCCATCTGTCTGTCTGTCCGTAAACTTTTATTTGTAGCAACTACTCCTCTGAAACTACAGGATGGATATTTATGAAACTTTACAGAAATGTTGCCCATGAAGTCTAGTTGATCCTAGCAAAAATTCATGTTGATGTGAAATCCAAGATGGCCGCCAAAGCTAAAAATAGATTTTTAGCTCTACTGATCAGAGATCAGCAGAGCTTATGCCGTGGTGCGGCGTCCGTCGTCCGTCTGTCCGTCTGTCCGTAAACTTTTATTTGTAGCGACAACTCCTCTGAAACTACTAGATGGATATTCATGAAACTTTACAGAAATGTTGCCCATAAAGTCTAGTTGATCCTAGCAAAAATTCATGTTGATGTGAAATCCAAGATGGCCGCCAAAGCTAAAAATAGAGTTTTAAAATACAAGTTTGTAGCGACTACTTCTTGAAAACTATAAGTGATATTGATATGGGACTTTTTTTAAAATGATCAGCATGACATGTTGTTGATCCTTGTCAAAAATCGTTTTGATTCAACGTTAAACATGGCTGCCAGCGGCCATCTTTGTTTACATGGAGTTATATAGTAAAAACTTGTAGCGACTACTCCTCTGAAACTACTTGATGGATTGTCATGAAACTTTACAGGAATGTTGCTCTTGATGTCTAATTGATCCTAGCAAAATTTCAGATCTGCCAGAAATTCAAGATGGCCGTCACAGCTAAAAATAGATTTTTAAAAAATAAGTTTGTAGCGACTACTTCTTGAAAACTATAAGTGATATTGATATGGGACTTTTTCTAAAATGATCAGCATGACATGATGTTGATCCTTGTGAAAAATAATTTTGATTCGACGTTAAACATCGCTGCCAGTGGCCATCTTTGGTTACATAGAGTTATATAGTAAAAACTTGTAGCGACTACTCCTCTGAAACTAATTGACGGATGTTCATGAAACTTCACAGGAAAGTGGCTCTTGATGTCTAGTTGATCCTAGAAAAATTTCAGGTCGGCCGGAAATTCAAGATGGCCGCCACGGCTAAAAATAGATTTAAAATAAATAAGTTTGTAGCGACTACTTCTTCAAAACTATAAGAGATATTGATATGGGACTTTTTCTAAAATGATCAGTATGACATGATGTTGGTCCTTGTCGAAAATCGTTTTGATTTGACGTTAAACATGGCTACCAGCGGCCATCTTTGTTTATATAGAGTTATATAATGAAAACTTGTAGCGTCTACTCCTCTGAAACTACTTGACGGATTTTCATGAAACTTCACAGGAATGTTGCTCTTAATGTCTAATTGATCCTAGCAAAATGTCAGGTCGGCCGGAAATTCAAGATGGCCACCACGGTTAAAAATAGATTTTCAAAAAACAAGTTTGTAGCGACTACTTCCTGAAATCAAAATCAATCAGTAGAGCTTCAAGGTCATTGACCTCTTGTTAAAATAAAGTTTGTAGCTGACTAATTCTTGAAAAACATAAGTGATATTGATATGGGACTTTTTCTAAAATAATCAGCATGACATGATGGTTATTCGAGTCGAACATTATTTTGATTCGACGTTAAACATGGCTGCCAGTGACCATCTTTGTTTACATAGAGTTATATAATGAAAACTTGTAGCGACTACTCCTCTGAAACTACTTGACGGATTTTCATGAAACTTCACACGAATGTTGCTCTTGATGTCTTATTGAGCTTAGCAAAATTTCAGGACGGCCGGAAATTCAAGATGGCCGCCATGGCTAAAATAGATTTTCAAAATACAATTTTGTAGCCACTACTTCTTGAAAACTATAAGAGATATTGATATGGGACTTGTTCTAAAATGATCACCATGACATGATGTTGGTCCTAATCAAAAATCGTTTTGATTCGATGTTAAACATGGCTGTCAGCGGCCATCTTTGGTTATATAGAGTTATATAATGAAAACTTGTAGCAACTACTCCTCTGAAACAACTTGACGGATTTTAATGAAACTTCACAGGAATGTTGTTCTTGATGTCTCATTGATCCTAGCAAAATTTCAGATCTGCCAGAAATTCAAGATGGCCGCCACAGCTAAAAATAATTAAAAAAAAAAGAAAGTTTGTAGCGACTACTTCTTGAAAACTATAAGAGATATTGATATGGGACTTTTTCTAAAATGATCAGCATGACATGATGGTTATCCGAGTCGAACATTATTTTGATTCAATGTTAAACATGGCTGTCAGCGACCATCTTTGTTTACATAGTTATATAATGAAAACTTGTAGCGACTACTCCTCTGAAACTGTTCAACGGATTTTCATGAAACTTCACAGGAATGTTGCTCTTGATGTCTAATTGATCCTAGCAAAATTTCAGGTCGGCCGGAAATTCAAGATGGCTGCCACGGCTAAAAATAGATTTTCAAAAATCAAGTTTGTAGCGACTACTTCCTGAAATCAAAATCAATCGGTAGAGCTTCAAGGTCATTGACCTCTTGTTAATATTGTGGCTGTTATCTTCATCATTAGCACCACCACCATCATCATTATCATCATCATCATCACCAACAACCATCTTCATCATTAGCAACCATCTTCATCATTAGCAGCCAAGGAAGCATACCAGTAATACATCTTGGTAGTCATTGTCATCAGCATAATGATCATCTCTAACCATCTTCATCAGCATCATCATCATTACCCTAGCATCACAACCGTCATCATCATCATC